>OY757909.1:73393263-73395763 GCA_963585895.1 Sepioteuthis lessoniana
AAAAAAATTTAAATAAGCAATACTAATGAGATTTATTGATTTAAACATTTTCTGTCAGTAATAATGATATGTAATTGTTTTACTTTACCAGCTGAAAGAATTACCCGTTAATTCAATTAGTCATGTTTAATTAAATGTGAATAATTATTTCAAGAAATCTTTTTTGAAAATTAGCAAAATTAAATTCTGTACAATTTGTTAATCTTGCAGCAACATGACCTCCCACTGATTGTTTACAGTTAGAAACCCCTCTCTTTCCTATGATATTTTTTTGTTTAAAATATAAAAATCAGCGGTTAGAGTGTTCGCCAATGGCCCGGGAGACCTGGGTTCAATCCCAGGTCGAGTCATACCAAAGACTTTAAAAATGGTACTTGATACCACCTTGCTTAACACTCAGCATTATAAGGTACGGTTCAAGGGTAAAGTGGAGCAATCCTGGGAATGGAGTAGCGCCCTCCCCTACACCTTGGTGTAGTAGCTATCGAAAAGGGAGCCTTCGGGTCACCCTCGACTATGGTCGCTAACTTTACTTTATATATATATATATATATATAAATATAAAAATTCTCTTGGGCAAAATGTATGTATATCAAATTTGGGTGGCTTTGTATCAAAACATTTAGCCATCTAGAGAAAAATTCTTCCAGATTATTAATTAAGATTTCATATCGATATAGCAAAATTATTCAAAAGGTAACATTATAATTCGAATTCATTAAAGTAAGTACATATTTAATAACCTTCAAAATGAAAATATATATGAGGAGGAAATTAATCCAGCAAGTCTTTACAATTCTATAAGTTGAAAGAATAACAGTAATTATGTATTTATTCTGATTATAGTAATTTTCCTTATATAAAGGAAAACAATACTCAATTAAAAAATTAAATATCATATCTTCAATAATGTTTTTTCTTATTTAATAATATGATTTAAATGCATTGAAAGAGAAAAAAAAACCCCAAAAAAACATCAAGTCTAAATAAAGTTATCCCTAAATATGGCTCCCCTGAGTGATTAAAGAAAAAAAAAAAAAAATTCAATGTAGAATGCAAACTGCAGCATCAGAGTGTACATATGTGAATGTGTGCATGCATTTTTATCTCACTGTAATCAGTTATATTTTACATATATTGTTGTACAAGCAGTAGTTTATCAATAGCAGCATCCACTGTTGCAGCAGTAGCAGCAGTCATAGTAATAGTAGTAGTAGCTACTTCTACTTTTCAATCCTATTCTTCTTCTTCCTATGCTACAACATAGTACACTACATGTGATGCCATACAGTAGTAAAATAGTTGGAGTTGATATGTAAAACCTTAAATCCAAATTCTTTTAGCCAAGCAGTAAGTGTACACAATTTGTTATTACCTGCCTGTGACTAACAGAATTAAGAGTCCTTCCCCTCCCTTTTATGACTACAAATATTTTCCATAAAGAGTAAAAGAAAAACTCAGAATGACAGAAAAAAATCTTTCTTCACCAACAACAAAAATTTATAAAATATACAAACAAAACATGAAAATACTTAAAATTAATTCAAAAATACAAGTCTACAGTACAAATTAAACAGTAAAACTAGATAGCATAATATAAATTCGTAAAGCATTTACAGCATACAATTTTCCCCCCAATTTTCACATGAACATAGGCACATGTGGATATCTTACCTGTGGATTAAAAGGTATACAACCAACCGTGCTTTAATCATTACAAAACGGCTAAAATTTTCTAATGGAGATATACAGTACAAAGAAGGCTGATTTGGGAGTAACATAAGTGCCGGTGTGGGTTTTTTCTTGTTTTTAAATTTCCTATACACAAAAAAAAAAAAGAAAAAGAAAAAAAAAAAAAAAAAAAAAAAAAAAAAAATCCAATGGATGGATGCCTCTAAACGGCAGAACAGATGGTTGAGTCGACTAAAGCCAATGCCAGAAAGGTAGCATTTCAACAAAGAACATTAACTAGATGCCTGAGCAGACCATTCATTTGTGTATTTAAAATTTGAAAAAAAAAAAAAAAAAAAAATGCAGTCATGTGAAAAATATCCATACTTCAATTATATCAATTAGCCATGTAATCTTCAGTACCAACACCACCACCCTTACATATATACCTCTTTCTTTTTCCCCTTCTTTCCTGTTCCCCCCACCCATCTTAGTTTCAGAACACCTTGTTTATTTTTAATTTTTTTTTTTTTTTTTTTTTTTTTTTTTAAATCTTATTACTGCTGTTTATTAACCATTAAAGTAACTTTCATCTTTATGCACTTGCATAAAAAAATTCTAGTAAATTGGTTGGGGGAGAACTGGCTTGTGTCAATACACAGATCTGCTATTGACTTCAAATGTAGACCACCACAACCACCAAATACTACCAGGATCTAGCAATGAGGTGATGGCGACCACAACCCCACTACTGCAACACACTGTACAGATAGACCAGTGCTACTAGCACTATGATTCCCTACAGTCATACAGGGGTAGGTGACATTTT
>OY757909.1:73398263-73633263 GCA_963585895.1 Sepioteuthis lessoniana
ATGTTAGCCATTTTATTAAACCCATTTACTTTTAATAACTTCTATATATCTACATTTTTATAAAGCAGCTAATATATTAATCATCTACCATAAACAGAAAAACTTAATATAGTAAGATAACATTTAACTAATTATACATATAATTAATCTACCGAATTTAAAAAGCTTTACAATTTCCCAAAGATTGATAAAAATTACAAAGATTACAGATCATAAGATTTCTTAAAAGCAAAGCAATTCATTTAGTGTTTGCATATTGTTTATTTACTTCTTTACTAAAGAGGAGGACATACACATACATTAGACTTAAAGAAGAAGAAGAAAAAAAATGCAACAAACTGCTTTTTGTTTTTTTATTCAATATTGTAAATATTAAATTAAAATCAATAACACTTGATCCTATGTGGTTCCCTTGGCATAAATAAAAACAATTGTAAAAAAGGAAACACATACACAGATTATATATATATATATATATATATATATATATATATATATATATACACACACACACACATCTTATTTATAACTTTATCTCTAAAGCCAATCACAATCTAAGAGTTCAATTAATATTTCTTTTAAGTAAATGTTAGTTTGTGTATATATATATATATTATATAAAAAGTTCTGCACCCCACCCATAACAAATAATATCCTATTCACTACCAGCTAATTTTTCAAAAAAATTATTCAAATTTAACAAGATTTTTTGTCTACCAGAAGAGTCCCCAACATAATGCCTCAGCTCATATAACAATGGAATTTTTCATTACTCTGTAGTGAGATCAGGTTTCATGATGGATATACAAGTCATGTTAGATATAAGTAAATAACTATTACATATGGTCAATACAAGTATATCGAGAGAATGTTATGCAATTATGGGTCAAACAGAATAATAACTATTTGCATTTAAGTGACTGGAGGTTAAACTATATGATGGAAAAACTTGTATTTATGCTACAAGATTTTCAGCTGACAAACTCAAATTCCAAGAACAATGCCAGATTTGATACTGATTTCAATGGATATACCATCCCAAAAAATATCCTACAAGTAAAAGCTTTTTAAATATTGAATGAAATGAATAAAACAAGTGTTTATCACAGATTATGTTGTTTATGTATCGAAAAAATATTTTCAGTTTTTATTCAAATGCCTGATAGTTTCAATATCTTAACAGCAACTTCAATGAAAAAGTCTGAAGTTAGATTCATACAAATATACTTTAATATTTTTCTTTTTTTTACCAGTTTAGTTATATTTTTTTCAAAAATATTTTTATTTGTTAAACACTTAGCCTTCCACTCAGTAATTACATTTTTTTTTTAATATCACTATTAACTCTCCCTCACTGGCAACAAAAACTCAATGTAAAAAAAGAGGATGTGTATACACACACACACACACACACAACATTGTGATTATCATAAATCTACTTCAACAGGCATCTTAATTTCATGACAAGATGATCCGAAATGAGTCATCGGTTCAATATGTAAACTACAGTTAATCTAATAAGAAAATTCTCCCTTGGAAGTATATAGGGATATTGTCCAGTCAGATTCCATTCATATAGTATGAAAAGAATTTTTTTTTATTAGTTTAATAAGAAAAGCATGGATAGATATATTTAATCCCTGCCTTCTTTTCAAAAATTCAATCTACTACCAGTATTCAATTTAGGATGTAAATTACTGAATTCAATATTAACAGAACTATCCCAAAAGATGCAAATGTCAGTTATTTCTGATATATAAAGAAATGTTACCATTAGGTCCTTAATAATTATATCTATTGATACAAATCCTATAAGCAAATCTGAAACCTCTTTCCTAGAATGAGAATAATCACTAAATTACTTAAGAAATTGAGCTCTGAATGTGAAGGTAAGTTTTTCCTTCCTCTCCAAGTTTTAAAATAAAGATAGTGTACAAATAACATCACAAAAGATTAACTTAAATTGTCTCAAATAGAGTTGTCTCCAACAAATCAGAATTTGTCGCAAAGTAATTTTTTCAAATGTTTGAAATAATTAGTTTTATAAAGTAATATTAAATTTAAATAAAAATATACTCATAACTTTAGATTATTACAACTTTACTATTGCAATTAAAAGAAGAAAAATTTAAATAGCAAAATGTATTCATAATATTCTTATATTTTTACTTGAAATGAAAATAAACTAAATAAATAAAAATAAAACATGAATTAATAACTCAACATCGATGCCGAGAATAAGCCAAGATTTGAATTGCAGTAAAACTTTTTTCTTTTACAAGTTTGAAAATTTAATACTACGATTAGTTAAATCTTGCAATAACAGTAATCCTGCTGATAGAGACATCCCCAAGACTCAGTAAAATCCCCTCCCACCCATTAAAAAAAAACAAAATTTAACCATTAAAACCATGTAATTAAGGAAGGTTCTAATTCCCCCCCTCCTATACAGAATATTTTAATTGATTAAAAAGAATATAAACTGAAGTTTTGGGACTATTTATAGAAAGTTTAAAATCTTAACTTTTTGAATTATGACTTGCATAAATGTTTCCTTAACCAGTGAAAAAAATTAGAAAGTCTTTGAAATCTAAAAATTATTAACTTCCAGGAAAGAAATCAATCAGTTAAAAAAATAATTTTTTTTCAAGTTATATGGTTATATTACCCCCACCAATTCGGTCAAAAAAAATTAAAAATTAACTGCATAAAAAAAAAAAAATTCTGTAAGGGAGGTAACTTAAGTGGTATACATAATAATAGATTCTCTATTCCAGTCTATTTAAATAAACTTATACTGCATCAGAGACAAAGGGAGGAAAAATGCTAATTATTGGCTGATTTAAATTCACAATACTGTAAAACAGAGACAAAAAGCTAAAATGTGAAGTAGATTCTCTTTTACATACATTCCCCTCATCACTTGAATGTTTTTTTTCATATGTAAAATCATTTTAAAACTGAATAATTTTTACAATATACACATAAGACTGATTAATTGATTTTAATGGCATGTCAACCTGTCTACAACTATTTTAGGCCTAGAGGTTATGGAATCACATTCATTATATGTTCATATTTAGAATTTTTTGTGTAGTTTAATTTTTGTTCGTTTTTACTGTACACAGTCCTACCAAATACAAATAATTTAAACAGATTTATTTGATCCTAGAGGGAATCCTAACTGGGTCAAAATGGAGCTGGGAATAGTGACAATGACACACTCCAGAACTGGAGCTTCACCACTAGATGCAGTTAAGTGTCATAACCAGTACATACCCTTTCAGGTGAGTGTACTGGTTATGACACTTAACTGCATATAGTCAGCATATTCTAAGCCTCACCAACATAGGTTTTAAAATCTATGAGAATTTGAATTTAAGTTTTATTTTGGGTTATATGAAAACTCAATCATGGCAAGACATATTTTAAGATGATGCCATCCATTGAATTCTTAGTCATTTCATACCAAAATTCTTTGGACAATTGAACGTCTTAACTTTCTCGGTGTTCTTAGTTCAATATTTTAGTTGACATATTCTTCAGCTATTGTTAGGTGCAAAAATTGAAAGAAAAGTGTTTTTCTTCTACAGGAAAACCTTAAAGAAGTTCAATTGCCTGAAAATTTTCTAGTATGTTAATGACTCTTCTCAAAGTTATAAGGAATTTTTTTTCTCCATTAGTTCTCAACAAAAGCTAATTTTCACATCTAAAGAAATTAATCCAACATATCAACTCCAAATAATGAGAATTTTGTTTTGGTAGGAGATTAATAAAATAAAAATGCCTCAAAGTGCTATGGCAAAGTAAAGTAAGATTTTTCATTTGCTAATCAATAAGTAATAATTGCTAATTAGCTAATTATTGGATATCACAAGTCCTTTTCTAAATCCCCCCCCTCAATATTTGCATGTTAATAATAATTTAGGTTATCACTCAAGCTGCATGGTTGCCAGATCATTACTTGAGATGGCCTTGGTTATGGATTAAATTTTTTAAAATCATTTATTTCAAACTTCTTATAGAATTTATTTATTCTTCAGGCAAACCTGAAAAAATTTGATGACTTGATTGATCTGGAACACAATAAAGACATACAAGAGTAACTGTTAGGAAGAACAGTTGAAATATTTAGACCCCCCCCCAAATCAAATTGCAGTTAAAACTAGTCCAAACAATGAATTGAATTTCACATAGCTTATGATGGACAGATTATACCAACATGTTAAACCATCTCTGGTTATTTTAGATCTAAAGGTTAGAAAATCGAGTTCATTGTATGTTCATATTTACATTTATTTTGTGTAGTTGTTTAAGAGTTTGTTCTTTTGACACATGATCCTATCAACTACAAATGATTTTCAAACAGAGCTCTTTAACCCGTAGATGTGACCCTATCAGATTCCATCCCTCTAGACCAGAGTGGACTAGGGAATAATGGCAATGAAGTGAGATTCTACACTCCCAAGATCTCCAGAATTGGAACCTCATTGTCAGAGGTAATTCAATGCCATAACCAAGAAACCCCACTAACAGGGCGTTTCATATAGCTGAATCAATCTATACCTTCCCGATTAGGGTGATGCGTGCAAAATCCAAATCAAATGCATGAAGGTAGTTACAATCGTATTACTATATATATAACTCAGTATTTATTCACTCTCACACACACTATGTATTGAAATGTAACAAGAAGCAAGCAAGCCCCCCTTAGGGGCACTAAGCGATAAACTCAGTCCTTACCTCTTTAGACAAGTGAGCAGGTGCTGCCTAGAGTATGACCCTCTGGAGCCAAGTTCTTCAGTATAGGAGACTAGCCTCACAGCTTAAGGCCACTAGCTAACTACTAGATAGATAACTCTTCAAATATGAATATTGCAAAATACTCTAATAGATTATTTCAAAATCAATTCACAATTTTCAGAGAATTAAAAGGACAGAGAGAAAGACCAAGATATCCTGTAGCCTAGTTTAGTTGTAGGGGTGCAACTCATATAGTGTGTCTTGGGAGGAATAGCCTGCTGGAGCCCAACCCTCTACAGGACTACAACTGGTTTGAATTCAGAGTTTACTGTGTCCTAGACTGGTTGCCATACCAAGGTTAAAGAGCCCAGTCTCTGCCCTACTACTTATTCATAGCTGGAGGAAGAATAGTTGGATTCATAGCTTTCTCATGCTATGTGAAATGCAAACAGCCTTGTTCAGGATTTGAACAAGGGTAGCCAAGTTTATTTTTGGCAATGTTAACCACAAGTGCTTGTATTAAATAAACTTACAAGTAAATTAATTAGAGTCAAGGATGTGTTTCAGGTTGTTTTCTAAGAAAGTTTTTCAACAATTATCAAAAATAGTTTCATAGCTTTTTATTATCACCACATTTTTGTTTCTGGTCATAATAAAAAGCTATGATGGTAAGAAACTGAACAATGCTTAATTTTTATCTCTCACATTGGTTGTGTTCATTTATTTTTCTTTTGTATATCTAAGTACTAGTAAAACATTTAAAAGTTTCATAATAACAGTGATTATTTCTTTGAGTTTTGTTAATTTCAAGAGTATCTAATTATTTAAAATATATTAGAGGTTTAATAGATAAATTTACTCATATGAATAAAATACAAAAATGTACTGGCGGTTTGTAAATAAGATAAGAGATAGAAAATTACTTCGAGATTTAACCAGATTAGGGAATTATAACATTCTGGTGAAAAACTGAACTAATATATTCCCGTCTTTCCAAATAATATAACATTCTAACCTATTGATAATGTCATGATTGGAATAAGTCTTCAGAGTTGACCAAATTTCCACTTATGTTAATAAAAGTTATGGTACAAGGAAAATATTGTTTAATTACTGGTGTGCATGAGGTATTGGTAACTGACAAGCCGAATTCAAATTTTGGCTGAAGCTGTTTGTATTCTCTTCACACAAAATTCCCTTGGAGAAAAGCATGAATCCATCTCAACTATATGTTTATTTATAAGAAAAGAAAAAAAAAGAGGGACCAAGAAGGTTTTTTTAGCTTTAGTGAAGAACCAGTTTAGGTGAAGGACAACTCAATTCCAAACTAAGAGATGAAGTCACTAAGGCAGTCTTATGGTGTCTTCAATCTCGTTCTAGCCACTCCTATGATTATACTGATGCCAATTAGTATCAACACATGCTCTTCTCTTGAAAAACATGGAGACTGCATTAGCAACTGCCAAGTAAACTTCCCCAGGCCTATGTGTAAATCCAGATGTAGATTCATAATTTGTTGAGACCATGGATCTGCACCACAACTTTCAATATATACAGAAATGTCTATAGTTGGCCTTAAAATATTTTAAACAATTTAAACAGTAGCTAAAATTATTCAACTTGAAAATCCAAAGATAAAGTTGTAAATAATGTACAAAACGCAAAGTTAAGAATGCCTCTATAAGCATTCCAAGTTAACTGTGATTTATGATTTATTAATAAAGGAAGCATCATTAATTTTATAACTTAACTGCAAAATTTAGGAACACTTTGTTTTTCCAAGATTTACATAGAATATATATCATTAATGGAAAGAAAAAAAAGAAAAAGCTTTTGTATATTTCATTCATCATAAAACAAGATCAATTCAAATACTTTTACAACCACTCCTGTTGGGTTTTATGGCATATTAACTCTTGGTAATTTAATGCCAAATCCTGTTATATATATATATATATATGATTTGCACAGAAATGATTTAAGATTTTAAACAAGCTAGAGCTCATTTGTTTGCACACATTTAAATGGCTTCAAGTATTGCTAACAGTAATAGTTCTATTTAATCATCATGTTTTCACAAAGTTAAATAGTTTCAAGTATTGCTGTGTAACACTAACAATTTAATTTGGCATCAGTCATTTGTTTGCACAGTTGAGTTGGTTGGGTATTAATGGCATATCAACACTTGTATGTTACTTAATGCCAAATCCTGTTTATACATATATATTAAATATATGATTTGTAAACACATTTTGTAGTTAACATTTTAAAATGAGCCAATACCTATTTGTTTGCACAGTTAAATAGTTGCAAGTATTGTTATATAGCACTAATGATTTTATTTAATATTAATCATTTGTTTGCAGACAATGAAGTAGTTTCAAGTATTGCTATCTAACACTAATAATTCTATCCTACACAATTCGTTCATTTGCACCGAGTTAAATGGTCTCAAGTATTGCTATTCAATACCAGTAATTCAATTTTTACACAGTTAAATGGTTTCAAGTATTCCATACTTATAGTTTTATTTGTACACAGTTAAATGGTTCCATGTATTACAATGTAATACCAATAATTCAATTTAGAGACACAGTTGAAGGGTTTTAAGTAATGCTTTTCAACAAAATTCTATTCAACATTACTCTTTCATTTATTCACAAGTGAATGTTCTAACAGTTCTATTTGGCCCATAGATGGGACCCTATCAGCAATAACTATGAAGGGCTACTCCACATTCCCCCAAATCCCAGGATTGAAGCCTCACCATCCGATGGTTTAGTGTTATACCCAGGACACTTGTTGGTGAGAAGTCTTACCCTTTCTGCAGAGATGCAGTTGGCATATTCTAAAGCCCCAGCCAACAATTCTTGCCAAAAGTATGGGGAACCCAGGAACAATATGACTTGCAAGTATAAATATATCAAAAACAAGTCTTTTATTTATTAGTATTTACAGTGGTTCTCAAAAGCAAGTATTCTGCTATAGCTAAATTATACATAGTGACAGGTGCTGACAGATCTGCTTTATCACTAAAATCTTTATCTTCCTACAACCAGACTTCCAAACAGCTATGTTGCAAATTTTACTAATAGTGTTTAATATGAATTATGAGCTAACAACAAAAATAAATAAAACAATGACAGACAGAATGAAGTTATTGAAAATAATTCATCTATAATGTGTTCCATTACAATGATCAAGCTTAGTTAATGGAATGAGGAATGAAAGTGGGCATATAAAAATGGTAACAGCAGTTGTTAGGAAAGAGAGAGAGAGAGAGAGAGTTTGTATGTAAAAATAAGGCAGCAGCTGGTGTGCATAGATATGTAGAACATGCACATAGACAAATCTCTCATCTATCAAAAAAATTGGTTTATACAAACATTTTATAAGAATTAATACAATTTTTAAAAGTTAAAATATCAAGTAACAATCATAAAATAAATAAAAAAATCAAGAATATAGAGCATACTTACAATTCTGGCAACAAACAAAGTTTTGTAAGGATCAGATGTACTATCTGGACTTTCATTAGGATTCCCTAAGAAAATTAAATAAAAGAATAAATAAAAATAATGAAACAGTATCAGCATTATATATCTCAAAAGACAGAAATCTAAAATTATCATATATAAAAAATATCCACACACACACACACACACTAAGGGAAACAATAAATATACACAAATGCCTGCACCAGTTGTTTCCCTTGATTATTTTCCAACTAGAGAAATATAAGTTCCTACATAAAAAAAAAATAAATAAAAAAAACTGAAATTGCAATGAAATGATAAAAAAGTTTCTTTAAGAATTAGCAAAATATCAAAAAAGAAAGAATAAAAACCCTTTAAATTTCCTAAGTATCAATCTAAAGAATGTTAAAACAAATAACGAAAATGTAAACCAAATTTCACTAAGTAGTCCTCATCTGGATTACTGTAAAATGTTTCTTCATAAAATGACAATACATAGCAACTTTTAAAGCAAAAATTGTTTAAATTTGTGTGTGTACATTATATATATTACACACAAACACTTTTGCAAAAGCTACCAGCTTTCTAAAAAATATTCCTTTAAGTGCCTTTTGTAGTCCTCCAATCTTTTTGAATTAGTATCAAAAGAATTCTGTAAAAATCTGAATAAATGCAAAGCCAAAAAGTATATCTAATGGATATGAGAAAAACTTCTCAGCGAAGTTGAAACAATTTTTGCATAGTTATCAAAGAAACATCTCTCCCCTTCCCCACTGTAGAAATACACTCAGAATATTCAAAAGCCCCAGCAGACAGGGTTGAGAGCTCAAACAAATAAAATCCACAAGAGTATATCAAGTGTATTATCATTTAGATATCAATGAAATTTGAAATTATTCTAAATTTATAAAATACAAAGACTTAATAAAATCAGAAACGTATACAAAAAAGTTGGTTATATATAAATTAGCCATTTCCAAGCTATCGACAAAAATTAGTACAATTTTATGCAGCTCAAAAAAAAAAAAAAAAAAAAAAAAAAAAAAAATCCTAATCTGGGAGATACATTCTAATAAGATACTTTTATTTCAAGTGGAAATAGGATATTTTATGATTACATTTAAAAGTTTGTTGAGATTATAAAGATCAACGTTAGAGGGTCGAGATGAAGCAATTTCAACATCAAGGTCTCTATTTTTTTCTTCAAGTAGTTAAAATCCAATCTAATTTTAGGAGGGAAGAAAAAAAAATTGTTCTATTTAACTGAATGTTATTTTAAAAAACATATCCTGAACCCTTTTCCTCCCATTCACAGTATTGATTAAAGCTTTAAAGTCAAGTATAAGCTTATCTTTTTTTCTTTATTTTTTGAGAGGGATACCCAAATGCTAATTCATATAGTTTAGAATAAGAGACAAATAATGGCTAAAATCCCCCATGAAAGGTAAATTTAATCAGAATAAAATACACCAAAATTGATTAATTTGACCCGAATTTATACAACTGAAAATTTATGGAATACAATTTCAAAGATGAAAACCATAATACTTACATAAAGCCAAATCTTGTTCAAGTTTGTAAGCAATTTGTTCAGCTCTTTCTTTACGCTGTTTAAAGAAAAAAAAAGCAATTAAATTCTGGGGAATGAAAAAAAAATCCCATTCAATTTACTTGATAAAGAAAGTCAATCATAATAACAGCTTTAATAATACTTAATTTTAAGCTACTATTACAACAAATAAAAATGAATCTAAATTTAGGAGATCATACCAGATACTAGTATCAATTTTCTCAAAAACATTTCTAACTTTATAAAGTAAATTTTAATTATGAATGTAATACATTGTAAATGATAAATACAAATATTTAGAAATCATAAACTACTTAAAAGAGAAGTGTTACAATACAGTAAAGAGGAAGGAAAATAACTCTACAAATTAGATTTTTTATAACAAAAACCGAATTTTTCTATTAAGTACAAAATAAATATTGCAAATTGTATATGGACAGGTTTATTAAATTCTTAAGTGTGTGGCAGGAAGATTGTTAAGTCATTCAAAAACAGAATGAGAGAAAGAGCTCTTGTGTGCAATAAAGCAAAGTTTTAATTTTTATGGTTATGATCCACTTTAATTTTATGAATTGCTGATAGCCAATGAAGATGCATAGAACATAATATGTATGAAATGTGTCTTGTCAACGACTCTACACTTATTAAATCTGTTATTTTTTGACACTGTCAAGGTTACTATTACCGTTAGAATAGTTTAGCAAATAAATTATTGATGATAAAGGTAATAAGATTATGAGATGTATTCATATTTTATTGTCACCGATATTTTTCTCACATACTCTTTTTATTCACTAATTTCTTGTGAAATTAGAAAACATTAGCAATGGGTTATATATAACCCAGACTGTAAAGAAACCCGTCATAAAGTACAAAGGATAAAAAATTTCTCAAAATATCTTTCTTTAATGTAAAACATATAATTAATAGAGATAATTAGAGAAAATTGTAAGCTGTAACAGAAGGAATAAAAAATAAATTTAAAAGCTCAAACTATCACAAACCCATCCCTTACTCCACTTCTTTTTTTCAAGATAAAAGAGATGACAGTGTGGTGTAACAGCAAACTTGCCTTATAAATCATTACTACTGTAATGAGTAATATCATCACCGAGTACCCCCACATACATGGCCTTGTACCAAACTAGGTTAATGCCAATAAAATGACAAAGGTATTTTGAGAGTTATTTCCCTTGAGCTGTAAATATTTACATTCTTTTGGTTTAAAGATGTCAAGTATAAGGTCAAACGAAAGAAATTCTATTGGAATTGAGGAAGCAAAAATGTGAAAAACAATATTCAATTCATAAGACCAGATTTAAAGAAAAATAATCAAAATTCTTGCAACCCTGAACATCAGTTTTGGCCCTTCCAATTTATTTTTGTACAATTTTTGTAATATATTCAATTTAGGGTTCTATGCAACAAATCAATGACATTCCAAGCTTATTGATTCTAAGAATTTTTGAATATTTTATTAGTTTTGGAATAAAGTTAAATACAAGTTCCCAAGTTTAAGAAAATCAAGTAATTTAATCAAGAACATTAAAATTCATTTTAATTTCTCAATTAGGCCTAATAAATAAATAAATAAATAAATAAAATAAAAAGCAGGCTAATGTGCCTCAGTGCAAATAATGATTTGAGGAAAGATCATACAATGACATGAAAATTTTTTGCATTGAAATTTCAACTTCTTTATGAACAAGAGGAATAAATAAATTACATTACAAATTAAGCTCTGAAATTAGTCATTACTAATACATAGATTTACAATAAAAATGTTTTAATGAAAAGAGAATTTGAACGGATTGATCAATTTGTTCATCATTTTTAATGTTTTGCTGAACACTTCAAAATATTTCTTAAAATCATTCTACCAGGAAATAAAGAACCTTATTTTCTATCAATTATTTTCTTTCTTGAGAACACAAATTCTTTATACTTTGAGTTAAGCATCGCAAAGTTTTTAAAAAATTCAGAATCATAGTATACAAGGGTCAGATGAAAAGTTCATAGGCTGACCAATATACTTTTATAGAATGTGACCAAATGAAATCTATTTTTCAGTATAGTTCCCACTGCCCCTTGCAGTTCACACTTCTTCCATTGGTGTTGCAGTGTTTGAATCCTATTGGTCAAAAAGTCATCAAAAGCAATTATGAGCCAGCCAATGAACTTTTCGGACCACCCTCATAATATAGCTCATACAAAAAACATTACAGTAATATAGGAAAGTATCAAATATTAAGGAAAAAGAAAAAAAACAAAATAAAGTTTGAGGAACATTTGCATTTCTTGATCAAAATGACAAGAAACAGATTTCTGATCTCACACTTCATTACAAATCAAATTTTGAGTAGACAAATTTTAAACTAAATTCATGTAAAATATTTTTTAAGTTTGTACTGTAAGAAATTTTTCAAAAAGCTAATACAATTCATATGTGGATGGATAAATGTGTGATAAGATATGACAGTAAAGTTAAATGTCCAGGGAGAGTGTTACATGCATTATACACAAACAGGGTGAGGGGAAGGCAGTAAAACAACTAATTTCTTGATATTAGCTTTTAATTTTTACCTTTCTCTCTTTTCTTTCTTCTTTAGTTTCAATTCGTGTTGGTGGAGGAGTATCTTTTGGATTCTGGAAAGAGAAATAATCATCAATATGTATGAAAGATCTGAAAGATTTCAGAATATTTTCAAATTGGAAATACATAATACATTTGCTAAAAATATATGGCTATCCAAAAATTGTACAACCTTTGCATGGTAGGAAGTGATTGCTATCAAATTATGAAATTTAAATATTAAAAGTGCTATAGTATAACATTCAACATAATAACTAATTCCTACTTATTAAAGTAATATGAAAAAGAAAAAAATTATACAGGGAAAACAAATTTTTTCGTTTAGTCAAATATTAGAAAAATACATTAACCTAGTTTGGAAAAGAAATTTCAAAAATATCAAATTTTAATAACAAATGTAGTAAATTTACACTTAAAAAAATCTTACAGGTGTTTTATTTAGAAAACAGTGTTGTCAGGCTAAACAAATGTAAATTCTAAAGAAATATAAAACTAAGTAGCAAAGTGGCTCATCAAACAAATCCTTTTTAACCAATACTCATAATTAGTGGGCAACATTTTTTTTGCTCTTTTAATTCAAAATTAAATCTTTGAAATAAATAAGTGAAAAATTATATAAAGTTGTTGCATTTCCATCATATTTTGACAAAATCTTTTATTAAGAACATCATTTCGTTAAAGTAATTTGCCTGGTTTTCTGATCTTATACTAATTTCTACATAAATTGTGAATTCTATAAGATTCCCATTTTAATTCAGTTAATTTTTTTCTTATTAATATCTTGAACATGTAGCAAAATTAGCAGCTGACATCCTTGCAACTGCTTTTAATACTCTAATTACTCACTTTTGTACAGCAAGTTAGTCCAGGTTCTTGGAATTTGTAATAAAGATTTCCTTTTGATTCTCACCAAACATTTTCCTCTTAACTATTCAGATGATACAATTGTTTTGTTTTTTTGTCTTGAATTCTCATAAGTCCTTTTTTCCTTGACTGTATCCAAAATTAATTTAATTAAAAAAAATTCTTCAAACATTGACTAATAATCATTTCATAAATTCATCTGGATACCATTTTCCTAGTTTCTAAAATCTCCCTTCAGTTGAATTTACCTAATTTTTTTTCTGCAAGTTTTTAGTGCTACACCTTTATTCAAAATTTCAAGAGCATTCTTTGTTCTTTAGTTAAAAAAAAACATTTTTAAGCATTGTAAACCATTTCCAACATAACACCTACTGTATAATTACCATTAAATTTCTGTTATTTATTTGCTTCATTACCATAGAACTGTCCCAAGATGAATAAACAATATCAAATGCACACATATGTAGGTACAATGTTCATGAAAATAAAGCAAAACAACTTTTGTAGACATTTCTTAAATTGTTTGTTAATGTACACAAGCATTAAAGTTCTGAATGAACTTAAATTAAATTTTAAAAAGTACTTGAGATTTTTGTATTAACCAGACAGAACATTTTTCTTCTCTCTTTTTCTCTTAACAGTTGTAATGACAAAAGTTTTGTAACAATTACAAATATAATTATTTTGTCTTGAATTAAAGATCTATAAGAGAGATAAAGACAGACATTTGTTTCACTGATACAACAGAGATATTAAAAGAAGCAAAAGCAGAAAATAAAGATGGTCCAAAAAATTTTCATAAAATTCATAGCTGGTATCTCATCCTATAAAAATTTTTTTTAAAAAAGGTTGAAATGCTCAGACCTTTTTCCATGATCAGACAGTAGATTCTTTCTAGAAGTGAGATTCAAAATGATATGTGGGCAACTTATAAGACTCTGACCAAAGTTTAGAATGAGAGTTATACAAGTTTAGTTATGTTATTTGGCTTAACGTTTCAAATAAAAATCATACATGTATTAATATTTTCTCCACATTTCTTTTAATACTTGTATATTCCCATCAATTTCAAAGAAAATCAACTATTTCTTGTTTGTTTTATATATGTTAAAAAGTTTAAGGCAAACACATTTCTACATTTACATTAAAGAATTGTCTAGAAGCTAAATGAAAATGTTTTAAAGATGTTTAGTTTATATTTATTGTATTCTTAAAATGATTTTTACAAGTTATCTCAGTTTTGGTTCGTTGTATTTTATGGCATATCAACCTTTGTAGATCACGTAATGCCAAATTCTGTTTATACATTTGTAAACAAATAGTTTGTAGGCAACAATTTTTAAATGAGCTGAAACTCATTTGTTTGCACACAGTTAAATGGTTTCAAGAATAGAAAATGATTAAATATTTCTATTTGACCAATAGATGGGACCTTAACAGGTACTACCACTCCAGCTCAGAGTGGTCCTGGGAGTAATGGTAAAGAGATACTCCACATTGATCAAAGCTCCAGGCCTTACCATCAGATGATTTAGTGTCATATATCAGGACACTCAATGAGGGAAAGGAGAGGGAATCTTACCTCTCTTCAAAGATGCAGTTGGCATATTCTACAACTTCAGCCAACTGGGCTATACACGGTTTTAGATTTTAAATAAAAAATAACATTTACAATTAAGCATCTTACGATACAATATCAATATTCATTCAAGAGAAATTGGCAAATATAAGCATAACGCTTTTCTTATAGACAGAAAGGTTTTCAAACAAGTGATCTTATTAGGGTCACTAGCTTGAAATATAAGGATAATGGATGTAAAAGACAAGCTCAACAAATGATAAAATTTTATTAATGACCCATATTACTTGTCAGAGGATAGATGCAAAAAGCAAAATGAAGTTTTGATAAAATAAGATAAGGGGAATACTAATCACAAATTAATTATGATAATTAATTTAAGAAAGCCAAAAACTAGGGACATTTTTTAATATCCATTGAGAATCCACTTTTCCTTTATTTCATTACTAAAATCTCTAACAGTTGCAATATTCAAAATTCGATTTTTAGTTAGAGTAAAATAACTTAAAATCCAAATAATCTAAATTTATTTTTATTTGGCTGGTCTAACAAAGTTTATTTTTTGTCAAATATTTTATTTGTGAATTTGGTTATTAAATGATAAAGTTATGACATTTATAAAATGACCAAAAATTTAGATATTATCAAAAAATTTAATAAGTTATTAGACATTTAGATATTTTCATACAACTGGATAACATACAGATATGACCCCTGATGTAGATGAACAATAGGATCAAAGTGTAATGCCTTCTCTTTGTACATATCATGGTGGGAATGTATGTAGCCATAGTAATAATCTAATAACTAAGAGTGAGCTGTTCCTAAATTTACTGAAATTCAGCATAAAAACAAATATACTAACTAAAAAAAACCATGACAAGTTTTTTAATGAGAAAAAGAGAGAGGTGGGAAAGCAAACTTGCATCTTTACATAATACTCTCAAATTTACAATGATCAACAAGGTAAATATTTTTAAAAAACTGAGTATTAAGTAATAATAAGCCTTTTGTTGTTTAAATGTTGAGATATAAGGTCTTCAAGGATAAAATAATACAAATGGATGGAAAGATGCTAACCTGAATTTGCTTGTATGATTGGAAAAGTCAATCAAGAAGAACCTTGCTAGGATACCTGTGCCATTCAGCTCAAATGAAAGGCTCCATACTAACAACCACTACTAACACACCTGTAGCAGATGTACACCACATGTGACCAGTAGATGATAGCATTCTTATTAACACCTGGACTAGTGAAACAACAACCGTGCAAACAGGTCTGTAGAAGTCTATATTTTTTTTAGAACTTTGGATGGAATGCTTCTAGTAAACATGCATACTTATAGGGTAACCAATACTCGACGTTACACTGAACAGGTGCGGTTTTTCATATATAGTCTTTGAAAAGTGACTGTGGTGCAATAACCGTAGACAAGAAATTATACAAAGATCTTTTTAAAGTACATTATTTGTGACAATGAGTAACTTTAGATAAATTGTAGCACTCAATTCGAAAATGCTTTTAAAATCACTTTAGATGATTATCGTCTTTTGTTTCTAAAATATTTTTTTTTATCTATTTATTGCTTAGCCCAAAGATTTGGATGCAGCCGAGTCACAGCGTCAAGAAAGAATACAAGCGGCACGACGGATCCGTCGGAGCAAGTCTTACCAGAGTCAAAAATCTTACTCTTCTGACTCAAAGGGAGAATCATCACCCAGTACATCATGTCTTCCAAGCTGTTTCAGTATGCCGAAATCAGATAAAGATTCCAGACACGACGATCAGTTCGTTTCCAGTTTCTCTTTTCCTGACTCTAACCTGAGCGCTGAACTATCACCAAAGGACAGTGATAAACACAAAGAATGGGAAGAGACGTTAAAGGGGTATGCAGACGACTGTCCAGCTGATAATAAAGATGATGCCACGGCCCCATTGCTCAAACCCAAAGACTATAAAGAAAGGTAAGCCTCTTAAAGAGCCTTTAAAAAGCACAGAAATACTGTGATGTTTCACAACGTTTTTTTTAATCTACAATATTTAAAAGGTATTTGGAATCGAAAGTTGAAAATGAATTATAACATTTACTTTTATTAGGATTAAAGGAAGCTGTAATCGTACTTTTTTGAATCTTCATTATTATTAGTATTCTTATTCCATATGTCACCGCATGCTGCTGCTGCTGCTAATTACCCCTACCGTTCATAGTTACTACCTTCTTCTTTACCCCCAATCTGTCTCTAAAACACGTGTACATGCGTTTGTTCCACTTTCATATGTGCACCACGTGTTAACAAGCCAAGAACATTTATTGTATTTCTAAACAATTATTGGATCGATATCGATAATCAAAGACGATCAGTACCATTAATAAAAATAATTTCAAACGAAATCGCTTCTTGCCGAATAATAAAAAAGTTATTTTCAATCTATTTTTCTCCTCCCATAGCAGTTAGAAAACATTCAAAACCTAGAAGAAAGTACACTTTGAGCAATCATCACAACAAATCCATACACCAAAACGTCTAGATTCTACGAAATTTTAATGTTATAATAAATAATATGAGAGATGTTAGTCAGAATGATCATTAGCACCTTCACATGAATATTTAAATGACGTTTCTTATCCATTGGATCGGTTAAAAATAATTTTGACCACTAGTTTTCGCAAATTCTTCAGTAAAACTAATAACAGTAGTAGTAGCTACATAAAAAAGGGGGCTATCAGAGTTGATGGAAATAAATAGCAGTAATTCTAATCGTGGAGATAAGTAGAACTGCTACTAAACACATTCTTATATCAAATTTATGTACATCATGGATTTGAAGTCTTTTGTGTCAAAGAAAGGAACCAGTAGGTTATTTTCTTTGGAAGACATCAGAATCAACAGGCGTGATGGAGGCAGATCATTTACAACAAGATTTCGCTACAGTACAGCTTGACAGTGTCATCAATAAGGATAATACAAGGGATTGATGATAGTGATCCAATGCAAAACAATAGAAAGTAGTAAGGTTACTTCGAAGACGATTGCCGCCACCACCACCACTAACAACAAATGTATAGACTAGGAGGAAGTAGAGGACGGCGGTGGCGACGACGACACTACTACCGCAACCACAACTAGCATTATTACTATTACCTCAACTACATCTATTATTACCACCACCACTACTGTTGTACTGGCTTATAGTAGTTGTGGACGTGCATCATAGTGACGATTGACACACGCCAAGGAGAAAGGACAGACGTTACAAGGGCGGGGTTGGAGATCCAACGAATACCGACACCAGGTAAATAATACAAAATAGATATACAAAAAGAAAGACAAAAGAACTGAATAGTCCTCACTGACCAGAGGAATAAATCCATCCACTGCTACTAATGTGGTGTGGGTCAAGGAGCCCGTATATACCACACAACAATAGTAGTAGTGGATGTTGGGAAAGGAATCGGTGATCACAAATTCAAGAATTTGTTAAAATGATAACATAACAACAATGGTCATCATTCACAACTACAGTCGTTACCTAAAGACGACGACGACGTCACATATACACACACACTCGTTGTCACCATTTTGTAAATACCGCCAGTAGCTTTTTTTATATCGCCTGGAGACAAAGATAACATTCAAAATCAACTGCCAGATAATAGTTATAGTTTTCACTATACTATCTACATGCAACCTGGATTTATTTACCATGGACTATATCATTCTTGTACCAGAAATCAATCAAAATCTAAAAATGTCGTACTACAGGTGATGGTATTGGTAATAGTAGTTGTACTACTTGTTACTTTAGCGACCAGCATAATTCAGCTTAGTACAATAACAACTACTATTATTGCCAATATAACAACAGCTGTTGTTACCGTCATAAATATGGTAACAATGGCGATCAAGTCAACAATAATGACCAACAAATCCATGTTGCTGATGTGAAAATCGTCACAGCAGCTAAAAAAAACAAAACAAGAATCCAGATACTCGGCAGCGACATTTCAGTCTACGAAAGCATGGCCACTCTGGTATCTGCCATATTGGAAACACTGTAAGTTTCACGAATGCTTTGATCTTTAAAATGCGTGTGTGCATTATGCATGTTCTCCTCAGAGAATCAATAGCATTTATTCCTAGTCACTGCAGTCTGTATTTAAACACTAGGAAATAATTTAATAGAAGTAGAAATGGACAAGTGCCAATCTACGAAAGCATGGAGACATTCGTATTGTCCGCCATTTTGATAATCTGTACAACTTGAAATCGGTTGAAATATTTCCTAAATTTTCCAAGTAAATATTTACATCTCGCTTAGAGATTGTTGTTGAAACAATAAGTTGGACTAATAGAAAGAAATTGAATAAAAATATCTTTTTAAGATGAAGACTAAAGCAGAAAAAGATAAGTTATAAGAGCAAAAAAGTGAAGGGAAATAATCATGCCGGGGCAGTAGAGAAAAGTAAGTTATAGAGAAAAGTTAATTTATATTTACGAAAGGATTTTAAGTAGGTTTGGGGTTTGTTTTTTTTTACCTCGAATTCCTTGAAGAACTGCGCAACTCCAGTGTAGGGCACTCTCTTCTTTTCATGACTGAGTTTGTCGACAGGAGGATAATAAGGAATAGGATCTCGAGCGGCGAACAAAGCCAACAGATTTGGTGGCAAAAACTGTGTCATTTTTTTTCAAGCACGAGGACCGTAATTTCTAGGTCGGGCTATTTTTTCTTTTAAGTTTTCCCCTATTTAGACTTTATCTGTTTTTATACATTCGGATAGATGTTATATCGCATACGTCGTCGTTTTTTTTTTGGATAAAAATGTATACGGAATGATGGACACGCGCGATCGTCTTTCCTATTATTTCTTTCTCACACTTTTTTTTCTTTGTAATGCTCCTCTTTCGCTTCGGAAGGATGTCTCAAGTAATACATACAGTATCGACCCAGCTCCAAATGCAGTATAGAATAAACTAAAATGACTATTTTACTGTAACTTTAGCAAGATAGAGACGATTATATACGTATTTCTCTATCGGGCAGCAAGCTAGAGTCTACTTAGGTACCTACCACCGACGTAGTAGTAGTGGTAATAATGGCGTGTAGCACATGCTCACTTAGTACATCCTTTCTGGCTGCTGCTGCTACTTCCTCTTTACTTCCCTCTGCGTCTATTATCACTGCCTATCGTTTCACTTCCTCTGTGTTTATTAACTGTCTCTCTATTCACTACTCTGTCTATAAACCAATGGCGAGTAAGAGCGAGTGCGAAAGAGCATAATAGCCTCTTTAAAAATTGCTATCAACTTTCCTTTTTATCACTCTTTCTCTTCCCTATCGAACACACGGACACAGTTAAATCTATGGACAAGAAGCAGACTTGTCTTCTAGTTTCATGTCCATCTATGTTAGTCTGTCTCAAATGTTTTCAATATTCAGTTCTTTATACTTTAACTTTGCAAATACATTTTTCTAGCTAGTCCACACTCCTCTCTCTCTCTCTCTCTTTCTCTCTTTTACACACACACACACACATAGGCACATAAACATTAGAATGTTTTTCTTGGGCTCCATGAAATGTGGTTTAGTACGGGATTAAACCAAATTAATCATTACGTTATTTTCACCACAAATGATTATATTACCCTTTTGTGGCCTAATCAATGTCTGCACTTATCCTTCTAACTGAACGAGATAAATGCTTTTCTTTCCCAAACCCTCATAATTTTTTCTTGGGCTTTCGCTTTATCTTTTAGTAACTATTGAACTAAAGTTTCAATTGAACCATCATCGAACAAACATTTTTACCTCCCCCACCACGTTTTTGTCCTCATCAATAAAATCCCGCGACTAATTTACAATTCGTTTTGATTATAGCTGAATTTTTATGTGGTCAGTATTGCGAAGTAAGTTAGATGTCGTCATCATTATTTGTGATGATAGTCGCCTAAGAAATAATGTTCATGCATTGCCATTTAAGTAACCAAATGCAACCGAGGAACCATGTCGACTTTTAATTTAGTTTCGTAATAATCAAAACCATGACGAGAAGCACTTCTAATCATAATGATAAGTGCTGATTGTCATACAGATGATGAGCAATCACTTAGGATGAAAGTTTAAAATTGTCGAACGATGATACACTCGGTTTAGTCAGGTACAAGGCCACAATTATGGAACAATCTTATAGAACCAAACCTGAGAACCACTTCTTTTGTATGTAACGAAGAGAAAGAAGTATTTGCAGTAAATTAACGAATAAAGAGAATACTAGATATTGAATTACGAATTTAAAAGAATAATAATAATCAAGGATTGTTATTTATTATTTATTTTTAATTATTAATTATCAATTTATTTTACTTTATTGATGTTGTTAATGTTAAAATATGTTATTAAATTTTTTTACCTTTTTCATTTATTTTCCTACTTTAACTTAATAATTCAACTTTTTTTTTTCTTGTTTTATTAAAAAATGGAACTGTTGTAATGTTCCTTCTTTTTCCATTTTACACTCCTGTCGTTTTTAAAGTATTTTAGTTTCTCTTTGGTGGAACCGGCTTTTATCATTGCAGTTTCATAAACTTTTTTCTTTCTTTTTTTTCATCTTCTCACTTTTTCGACACTTTTTTTTTTATCAACAGCTTTCCCTTCAATATCAGCAGCGCCAACAAAACTAGGCTCTGCTTATTTGTCAATTAAATCACTTCCTCTTTTGTGAGTGTGTATAATAAATGCAAGCATTCAATTTATCAATATTTTCATCTCTCTCTCTCTCTCTCTCTCTCTCTCTCTCTCTCTCTCTCTTCTTTTTTTTTTTGTATAACTGTCTTTGATAATAGGAGAGATCTAATCTAATCATGGCGATCGTGATGCTGGTCCTGGCTATAATGCAGCAAATGTAGTATCAACAGTGGTAATATCATTGTCTTGTAATAGAGACGATAGTAAAAGTAGTAGCAATGGTAAGAACAGCAGCAGCCGTAGTAGCTATATAGTAGTTGTAAACGCGAGTGCGCGAACATACATACATATATACACAATACACACATGCATACATACATACACACATACAAACTCATAAATAATTTCTACTACTACATACTTGTTGGTTTCCTAGCGAGACTTTCTCCACAGTTGGCTCGCATTTCTCTCATGCTTGTCAATTACTTTTTTATACTCCTTTTTTAGACCTTTTTTTTTTTTTAATAAGAAATCCCAGACTTGTATGAAAAGAAATACCTAATATCTTAAAATGATCATTTATAGATTTATTTTCCCTTAAAAAATTATTGTTAAAGATTGTGTTCCACAGTTTTCTTGGGTGGATGTGCTTTTTAGTCTTATATGATGGGAAACTGACTTCATCTATGCACCAAGAGCAGCAACATAGCCCTACTTGACGGGGATGAGGTAAGGATGAACAGCCACAATAACTGAAGGAGAACCTTTCACATAATATAGCACATATTGGATGGATGAGTAGGTAGTACACACATTCACGCACTTGTTGTTACAAGATCTCTCTAGTCGAAGACTTCATAATTATTTACCTTTTTTAAATGAAAAAATTCAATAATAAATAATGTTAATATCAATATTTTTAATTTAGAGAAGTATAGGAACCAAATAATCATTTTGAAAACTTTAATGAAATTTTAAAAAATAAATTTTAAAAAGTTTGCATTTTAAATCTTTTGTGAGTTATAAAATATTTTATTTTTCGTTTTTGTACTATAATGAATATTTTTATTGTTTAACATCATATTAATCTTGTTTTGGTTTTCTTGTGCTTTTCAATTGAAAATGTGATATTTTGCACTTATTTGTTTCAAACTGACATAAATCTACTCTACAACATTAAGGGATTCAGTGTTTGTAAATTCATTGTTAAAATCTATTCTTATGTATATACATTTCATTATCGCTTGATGATCGTAAAAAACGTGAAACTGACAGTTGCGATTAATGTTTGATTTTAATACACACACACACACACACACACACACACACACACACACACACACACACATATATATATATATATATATATATATATATATATATATATACACACACACAAAATCTGATTCAGTGTTAAAGTTTGTTTGTTTTTTAACGGGAAAAGTTTCTAAAACATAAAACGCAATCAGTGTTTTTATATTGTGGTTTGGAAGCCTTTTTGTTTTTTAGAAACTTACTTTTAACTTTGAATTTAGACAGATATACAGACTAAGGTTGGTAATGGACTGAAAGGAGATTGATAAAGAAAATTATGCACCCACCATCCATTTCATGATAATATTTTATATAATCGACGTCATTAAGTAATTTGTATATCTTGCACAACCACAACACAATACATACAAATGAATCACTCTTTTGACGGAACAGAAATCTTCATAAATCTCGAAGTTAAATCTTCAGGGACTTTTTACAATAATATTTTTGGTTGATAACATTACCCTTGGGGTATGTTTTAAAATTGCGTTGCTTTTTAATTTTTACATAAATTTTCGTTGTAAATATTTACTAATATAAAAAAATAACTATTATCAAATAAGTAATGCATTTTCTTCCTAATAATTTGTCCCTGAAATTATTTTTCCTAATGTCAATAGTTTGCTTGATATAAAATTTGAAAATTATTAATGAAATTAAGTTGACTCGAGACTACATAAAATTAAGTAGACTACTGTGATAGCTATCGTAAGCTTTGATTTTCTCTAGTCACTCTAAATAATTAAATAAACATTTGTTTTTTGTAAATTTTTTTAGTCGTATGAAAAAAAGTTATTTTATTTGTGATAAAATTAATTATGAATGGAATGACTTGTAGAAAATTTGCAACAAAGGTTATTTATTTATTTATGTTTGTTTGTTTGTTTGTTTGTTAAAAATAATAATAATAAAATCAAAATGAATTTAAAATGTTTGGTTAAAATTTGGTTTTCTTGTGGTTGGTGAGTATTTTAAAAAAAGCAGACGACAATCCATTTCTTCTCCTTCCCTGTCCCATCATCATCAGCGTTTACATCTTTCTGTAAAGCTCATCATCCGACTGAAATGGCATCGTCATCTACGCCTTTTATCTGAATCACACCCTCTCAGCATATCTGTTGTTGACCACTTTCAAAGACTCAAATACTGGCACATCCCTTCTCTTCTTTCTTTCTTTTGTATTTCTTTTTTCTTTTTCTTTTCTTTTCTTTTCTTTTATTTTATTACCTACTTAGTTGCTGGCAAAAATACTGATTTGATGAGAAATAAGCCATACACACGTGTTTCATTCTACGTGTGTGCATTTGTATAAGGCTCGTGTATGACTGTAAAAATTACTTCATACAATAATACCAAATTCTCATGTTAACATATTTATTTAAGATTTGGTCTCTGATAATGCATAAATGTCTATATCTAGACTTAAACAAATATCTTGAAGTGTCGCTGCGGTCTTTTTAATACACTTTTTTAAGTGTATTTTGCACATTTGTTAGATTTAACTTTATTAAATGACACCAGTAACAATGACTAGGAGTCTTTTTCACAATTTAAATCATACACCAAAAAATGTTTAAAAAAGACAAAAAAGAGATTTCCTACCTGAAAAAAGTGTTACAAAATTGTGATGAGTTAAGATTAGAGTAAATTAACGTTTAAAAAAGAAACAGAATATCTTTCACGCTAGTTTTCAAAATTTATTTTAAAAAATCTTATTTCTTTTTCCACTGTTTATTCACAAAAAAAGAAAGAAGCTTTTTTCCAAACTCTTAATAAAAGTAAAAGTAAAATATCTTAAATATAATAAAAAAGAATAAAATAAAAAGTATTCCGAATTATCGGGACGTTGCATTTCTTGCGGAATTTAAGGAGTGAAAAAAGCTAAATAAATCAGTGGATTTGAATGTGTGGCTATTGTTCAATTAGTAAAAATGATGATGATGATACCATCTATACTTGACTTTGTTACTGGATATTATTAGTGATGTTTGTGACCACACATTTATGTTGTGTGTAACTTATTTCATATCCGTATTAAAGGATAACAACACCCATACGTCCAGCCTCTCTCCTTGGTACTTGTCGTGGTTAGCTTGCTAGTCTCAATGTAAAAATCACACTTTTCTGTTATACGGAGTTCAATCCTCGCTTAGTGCCTTATGATTGAGCCTGTGCCTGTTACAAGACCTTATTTTGTGGCTGAAGTAGTAGCGCTTCCCACTACTGCTGTTAGCGATCGGTGGTTTAATTGGGAGTCCAAAGCAGGCAGTCCCTTCTTTCTAACCAAGATTACCGTACACATTCTTCCAACCCCGTTTGATCTTGAAGCGAACTAAGCTAAGTTTATCGATCAACTTCATCATCATCATCACTGTACTTATAAAATCCTAAAATCCTAGAGCACACCAATTCCAATACATTGGTTTGTTATTGTTTGATATCGAGAAGATAAAAAAAGGAGCTTGATTCTCATTCTTCATCTTTTCCATAAAAAGTGTTTTTTCTCCGAAATTCGACATAGGAAATGTTCTGATTCTTTAAAGAAAAAAATCTTCCAGAGTGTTAAAAACATGAGAGAAGGGGGAGGAGGGAGAGAGAAATATTGAGAAAAACAGACAGAGACATATATATAGAGAAAGAAAAAGAGAAATTTGTGCGAAGGAGGAGGAGTGGAAAAGAAAGAAAGAAAGAAAGAAAGAAAGAAAGAAAGAAAGAAAGACAAATGTTGCACGACTGACTTTCCATTCGTTCAACAACTTGCTAGAGAGAAGAAAGCTTTTCGCTTTTTAGAACTTCACTTGATTCTTGTGTAATGTGTTGTTGGCTTGCTTGTTGGTGATCAACTGGTGCTATTTTCCTTTCCTCTCACTCACTCTCTGAGTCGATCATGTTTTTCTCTTTTCACTCACTCTTTTCAAAAAGCCAGGAGGGAACACAAGGAGAACTAGTAACTACACACGCCTATCCTCGTTGTATAAGGCTGACCCTCCGGCAACTTTAACAACACGGACGTACTATTTTACAATGATGATTGGATTTAGACGAAATTTCATCAGTATAGAGTTTGTTGCTTGTTGTGATACCATGCTTGACCATTTCTACAGACGGACTTTTTAAAAACGTTTTCCTTTCGTTTCTAGCGAAAATCAACCTATCCAAGCTACCTGTCTGCAAATTGAAATATCCAAAACCTTCTCAATCTCAGCCCACGTAGATTACTTTTTGTCTTCCTACGTTCTATTATATATATATATATATATATATATATATATATATATATATATATATATATATACATACATATATATAATTTACTTTTGTTAAAATCATATCTTTAAATCGTTTTCATTTATCTTCTTTTTTTTTCTTCTTCTTTTGTTGTATGTTCAGTTTGTCTTTTTATTTTTGTCTATTATTCACAGTCGGTACTTTCATTTTCTGTCTACAACAATACATTTTTACGCATTGTTCGACACTTGTGACACCCATGAACACTTACCACTTTTCTGCATCAAAAACAGTATTTTATAATTCTGTCTGTTTTTCCTATCAATCTCAATAATATGATTTTTCTATTATTGATCACTCTAATTAATTATCGTTTTATCTAAAGCCTTAAGAAGAAGTATTAAGCTTTAAGAAAAAGAAAAGTATTAAACAACGATAAATTAATCCCATCGCGTTATCATTCATTCATTCATTCATTCATTCATTTATTCTTTCTTTCTTTAATATTTCAAATCTTTCTTCTTCTTTAGCATTATTTTCTTAAAATTCCTTATCTTAAAAAAAACAAAGAAAAAAAAAAAGAAGAATCCTTTTTACTTCGTTGTCTTTTTCTTTGTTTTCTTTTTTCTTCCTTTTCCTTTTTTTTTTTTTTTTTTTCGTTAACGTTTCCACTTATCCAACATTATCTTTTTTTTAATCCTTTTTACTCTCTCATTATTCTATCTGTTGATTATTGATGCAATTTTCGCAAGCCCACACTAGCGAAGAAAGTCCGGAGATGTTGCAGTCTCGGTTGTGGTCGACATTTCTTGTTGATGGGGATTTGGAGGTAGCCAAGAAGAGTCGACGTCGTCTGCTTCTTGTTGTTCGTCACTGTCGTCCCGGCCATCACCGTCACCGCAATGGCCACTTCACTGGCCTGCGGCACGATATAATCTCTCATTTGTTCTAAACAATAATGACTGGCATCAAGTTATATATTACTTCTAAAATTGACCCTTTAACTAACTATTTATCTTGTTAATAGTGATTTATTAAATGATCCCGAACAATTTTGTTTTGTGACACTTTTCCAAGGAATGGTGTGGCCTATTCTCTTACATCTTTTCGGGTTCACGCTTGACCCGACTTCCGCACCATCGCAACAACAATAGTAATAATAATAATAGTGACGCTACTAATGTTAATAACCTGGTCGTTGTTATCGTCAACAACAATAAGAAGAATAAAAAGAAAAAGATTAAGAAATTGGGTGACGTCAATCTTCGATTTCATCCGGGGATCAGAGCAATATTTCTCCGCCATGTTTTCTGACTGAAAGAAAATCTCCTTTTTCTTCTCATCTTTCTTACTACTACCTCTGTTTGTTTTGTTTTTTGTTGTTTTTTATTTTTGTTCATTTTTTTTAATTAAGAAAAAACAAACTTTATGCAATCACTAATAATCGCTGAAAGCCTTCCATTGACTTCTTTAACCAGTGTGGGGGGTTCACCCCCATGCTATGATAAAACCTCTGTTGTTACCCTTTTTTTAAACTATTCATCAGTTTTAATTCCTCTTTATCAAATTATAATGGATGTTAGATTTTATGAGTATAACAATGCACTGATTTGATGATGACGCTGAAAGGCTTACCCAAGCCCTGTGTGATGGGCATATGATGAAATGGATGAGTATTTTATTATTATTATTATTATTATCATTATTATTATTATCATTATTATTATTATTATTATTATTTGTAGATGTCATTAACTAAGCATTTTAAACGAAACTATTTCAGCTTGTTGGATTTTTAAGGTTACTTCTTTTATGTAACAAAGATTTGTCAGAGGTTTGGCTTGGGCATCGAAATAATGCCATGTATGTGCTGTTAATATTGTTGTTAATTGTTTATTTCTATTATTAGCAACTTTTGCTAAACCAAAACTGTTTTCCCAATGGTGGTGGGTAAAAAATCAAAAAAAGAAAAGCTGATTATGACTAATATAGGAGGAGGTGGTGGTGGAGATGAGAAAGGGGCCCCTGTTGGAGACTGTACAGACCCCAACCAGACATGCGTTGTTAACAATTCTCACTGTGATTCTAACCTTGCCAATTCCAGGTCATTTCCCAAACACACAGAGGACGACAATGTCCATGTCGAGGATGGAATGGGTCCGGGCAGTGACTATGAACGGTGTGAGCGCGTCGTTATCAACGTGAGCGGCCTCCGATTCGAAACCCAACTCAGGACCCTTGCTCAGTTTCCTGACACGTTACTCGGCAACCCTAAAAAAAGGAATCGCTATTACGACCCGTTGCGGAATGAATATTTTTTTGACCGCAATCGTCCCAGCTTTGACGCAATTCTCTATTACTACCAGAGTGGCGGCCGATTGAGAAAACCTGTCAACGTTCCACTGGACGTGTTCTCCGAAGAGATCAAGTTCTATGAACTGGGTGCTGAAGCCATTGAAAAGTACCGCGATGACGAAGGTTTTATTAAGGAGGAGGACCGTCCTCTTCCAGAAAATGAGTTCCAACGACGAGTCTGGTTACTCTTTGAATATCCGGAGAGTTCAACAGCCGCTCGCCTCATAGCTATCTTTTCTGTAGTGATAATTCTACTTTCCATTGTGATATTCTGCCTTGAGACCCTGCCCGAGTTCAAGCACTACCGATTGGTGAACGAGACAATTGAGGAAGACGACATACCAAAATTTGGAGAACCTTTCTTCATTATAGAAACCTGCTGTATAATATGGTTCACGTCCGAACTGATGGTAAGATTTGCTTCTTGCCCTGAGAAAATAGGTTTCTTCAAGAACATCATGAATCTTATTGACATTGTTGCCATTATTCCATATTTCATCACCTTGGGCACAGTGATCGCTGACGAAAACAAAAGCAACAACCAAGCTATGTCGCTTGCGATTCTTAGGGTCATTCGACTAGTTAGAGTTTTTCGTATTTTCAAGCTTTCTAGACATTCTAAAGGATTACAAATACTCGGCCAGACCCTCAAAGCCAGCATGAGGGAACTCGGTCTTTTAATATTCTTCTTATTTATTGGAGTGATCTTATTCTCTAGTGCTGTATATTTCGCAGAAGCCGATGCTGAACAGACACATTTTAAAAGCATACCTGACGCTTTTTGGTGGGCCGTGGTTACTATGACTACGGTAGGTTACGGGGATATGAGGCCCATCGGGGTCTGGGGCAAGTTGGTCGGGTCGCTATGTGCCATTGCAGGTGTGTTGACGATCGCATTGCCCGTACCAGTCATCGTCTCCAACTTCAACTATTTTTATCACAGAGAGACAGAAAGTGACGATAAGGATAAGTACCATCACGTCACGTCGGCCATAAACTATCCGGAAAAACGCAGTTCGTACGTCTCGGAGAATGGCTCCGACATAATGGAGATGGAGGAGGGCAGTGTGTTAAATGAACGGATCAAAGAAAACCACGCCGTTAAGGTGAACAACCCGACCAACCTTAATATGAATAACTTAAGTATAGAGACTGACGTTTGAAAATATCTGCCTCTTTCCAAGGAAAGCTTCCATGATTAATAATGGTTATAATGATTAAAATTTAAAAAAGTGACTAAAAATTCTTAAAAAATGATAATTACATTAAAATTAATGATGATAACAAATGATTACATTAAATGATAACAACCTTCAATTATAATTAATATTGGTAACAATTAAACATAATAATAATTGCTTTATTGTTGATATTTACCTGTGAACTGGTTACTTTTTTAAAAAAAAAAAGCATTTTCTTGCCATAAAAAACATACGAGGAAAGAATATCTAAAATTGCTAAGCATTAAGTTTACAGGTGATCTCATTGTTAAATGAAACAAATGAAAGCAAAAACGTATAAGCAAATATTTGTATCCGTTTTGATTTGTTTTCATTAATTTTTTTCCTTATATTTAAGTAAATTTTTTTTAAAAATTCCCCCATAGAGTTACAACAGCAATTACATTTTTTAAACATTTTTATTCTTTTAAAATGTTTTTCTTTGTTAATATCAAGTGTTCTTAATTTTGTTGTAACTTACAAAATTCACTACTTTCAAAAAATTTAAGGAAAACATTTAAGCTAAAAGTCTTTTTTTAAGTTATGTAGTTAAATAAATTTGTTTAAAGATATTTTTACAAAAATTTTAACAAAACAAAGCATGATAAACACACATAAAAATAACACTAACTTGTAGCAAAATAAAAAAAGCAAAATATTCTGGCCCCTCCCTTCAAATGACAGTAACTATGAAAATAGAAGTTTGCTTAGAGAGAGAAAGAAAGAAAGAGAAAGAAGGCAGTTTTATTATTCTACTTTCTATGCAATTGCAAAGGTAACATGAAATTATGGTATATCCACTGCCAAAGCCAATATATTGAGTGAAACTGCTCATTGGAGCTGATGAGCCAGTTTCCTTATTTCTTGGACCCAACTGAGGAAAACCTTGTAGCTATGCATTATTTCAAGAGATGAGATTCACTGGAAGGTTTTACCATACCATCTAGTGCTTCCTGTTCAGAAAACAGGATATTGGTCAATTTTGTTGTACCAGTTTTTTACACATTTTGGAGTTCTGTGAGAGATTTTCCCAAAAAGTTGGCTACCAGCAGAAACAGTTTCAGCACTGGTAAGTACCTATTTCTTTTTCTATTTAAAAAAAAAATATTTTCATTATTATTTTCATGATTAACTTTTTACATTTTTTAGGAAACAAAAACATTATATTCACCTGTAGTTTATACACATCTTTAAAATAAAAAGATATTTTGTATTTTAATGTACATTTACAATAAAATTCAATTACCATTTGGTTTTCAACAAAGACACTTATATATATATATATATATATATATATATATATACACACACATACATACATATATATACATACACACATACATATGTATATATATATATATATATATATATATATATATATATATATATATATATATTTTTTTTTTTTTTTTTTTTGTTATAGAAAAATATTTTTTTAATTATGACCATCATTTTAAACTTTGCATTTATTCAATTTTTCACATAACCTATATTTCCTGACTATTAAGCTTCAGATATTATTGCACACTTACAAAAGTGGTACTTTTTCTGAAAATATATTAATCTTGAAAATGGTTTTAGTTTCATTTCAACTATGTATGCTCTGTTTTTTTTTTTATGTTCCTGAGCAGATTTCTTCTAGAAATGTATCCATGTGTTTATCCTTACTGATTTTTTTCTAGAAATGTATACATGTGTTTATTCTTGCAGATTTCTAATGTAACAAAATGCTATAAATACAACTTTCTATCACTTTTTACATTCATCTTTTAAAAATCATTCAGAACAATATACCAAAACATTTTTCATCTAACTGCATTAATAATCTTCAAAAAGTTATCAAAAAAAATACTGGAGTACAGATAAAAAATAAACAAACCTTTTAAGGATTATCAAAATAACATTATATAGGGTCAGGTTACCAAATAAAAAATAAACAGTTCTTAAACCTTTGATAGATTATTCTTACTTTCATTATAGATTTAATGTTTTCTATCAACATACAAACACAATGCCATAAAAATTTTTGCACATGCAACAATCTTGTTTAATGTTGTTGAAGGGGGTCCACAAATTTTATTTTTTAATTTAAACCATTTTAATTTGCATTTATTGTTACTGTTCTTGCTTATTGAATATGATGATCCTTTTGGTTAACTCAGTGTCATTAGAAATATGAAAAGTTTAAAATTCAGTATGAGTATATAGAGAGTGTATAGAGTTGGGTAATTTTAAAGAGTTGCTTCTATGAGGAATGTGATCACGTTAACTGATGTCAATAGAATATGCTGCCTTCATAGTAACTGAGCAGTTAATCTGAAATTAGTTTTAAAAAAAGGAAACCTTAAAACTATCTTAATCTAAAAAAGAAAAATTAAGTTTAATAGATAAATGAAATAATTTGTAATAAACTCATAATATTTCATCAAAAAATTAAGTTGCTACTAATAAGACGTTATATTCATTAGAGAAACGAGGAGAAAAATAGTTTTGAAAGAATACTTGTATGAATAATTGCTGTCAGCAAATGAATACATGTAAATATGAATAGTACAAGGAAGAATTCACTCATTTTTTATTTATTTTATTTCCAATTTTCAATTAAAATAACTTCCTTTTTTGATATTAAAACAAAAAAGATCCAAATTAATGTAAAACTACTTGGTTAAGAAAGACAGCATTTTCTATTGATGTCAGCCAACACATGATTACATTCCTTTTGGGAACCATCATTTAAAAAAACTTAGTAATATGGATATGCATAAAGATATTTAAGTAAGAATATATGTTTATATAAACAATAGTATGTCAGGAGGTAATGCTTAATCCTTTAGATAAAGTTATCATTTATTAATATATGTTCACACTTCTGTCTGTCTGTCTGTCTGTCTCTATATATATTAGAGATTTTCCAATTTATCTGATACATATTTTGTTGATTGGTCACATAATTTCAGATGTGCATGAGAGGCTCTTTTCCCAAATGTTACACAGTTTTCCATGTAAAGGCATGATTTATTTAAGTCTGTTGATGTGCATTTAGAAATTAAATCACTCATGCTGATAGCCTTTCTTATTTTGAAATTTTCACTGCTCTTACTTAAAAACCTTCATAGGGAAATTGCATTAACCTTTACAGACCATTAAACAATTTTTTATTTAAACCATTTATAAGAAACATCAGTAATAAAAAAAATTATGATAAAAGTATCAGTATATTTAGAACTAAAAGAATAAAACTCTCTATTTGCTTGTTCATTGCACACACACACACACACACACACACACACACACACACACACACACACACACACACACACACACACACACACACACACACACACACTGATAAGTATATATATATATATATATATATATATATATATATATATATATATATATATATATATATACACACTTTATATGCATGTTAATTCATAAATTATAAATGTGTGTGTGTGTGTGTGTGTGTGTGTACATTTGCATACATGATTATGGTATTTGTGTATTACTTTATTTTTCAATATAATAGAGAAAATGATCAAGTTTTTCTTATTTGATTGTAAAACAAATGTTATCATTCATATCTCCTGGAGGAGGGTGCAAATGAAATTTGTACCAGCTCCTTGTCTCATAGGTTATTTGCATCTCCTTAGTTTAGACCTTCTTACCAAGAGTGAGGGAATTTGAAAGATGGAACCTTACAAAACTCTCAGATCAAGGGGTCACTATGAACAGTGACAGCTTAAGCACTCCTCTTGTTCCTTATCAGACAACTTCCTTCTGGTCAGGGTATTTCAAACAAAACTAGATTTAATTTGCCATTGACACAATGGAAAGGATTAATATTTGAATCTATCCTTTTTTTCCTATCTACTCCTAATAACTGTGGCAGCAAACAATGATGAATACAATACTATCGCATGTTTTTTTTTATCTTATATAAAAAAGGAAAAATGAGATAATTTGAAACATATGAACTTTACTTTACAATGATATAATGCTTCTTTCTATCTTATTACATTATGCTTCCAATTTTAGTTATTATAACATCTCAGTTGGATGTTTCTGTTATGCTTTCTCAATTAAAATTATCAAAAACCTATGAATGCTTAGAATTAAGATATCAATATTTGTAGTTGATGGTACAAGATGATGTTTGACCAATGCTAATGTCTTATAATTGGCATGCCATAAAACTGCTTCAGTTTTTTTGTTTGACTTAATTTGACTAACTTTATTATCTTAAGCATTTTAAACAATACTATCTTTTATAATTGAAATATGTTTTATTATTATAATTGATATTATAATGTTAGTTTTTCTTTTTTATTTATATTGTCTTAATTTATTTTAAACTTATGGAAGGTTACTTTATTTTTTACTTGACAATTTACTTTATATAGTACACTTTGGTGATATTTACTTCTCAGACATCAGGTTCTACATTCTCTTAAAGATAAGAGGTTTTTGTTTTTGTTTCTTTTCTAAAATGTATTATGCTAAAAATATGTATTTATAACTATCATTTTAGCATGTTTTGTATAACTGATAAAGTGAATTTAGACTACATTAACTGTGTTATAATAACCATTAATAATTTTACTAATGCTTGCTTTGATTTCCTTCTTATATGATCATTATTGTAACATGTAAATCTGATGAAGGAAAAATAAAACCTGTAGAATGTGGTGAAAGAAAGTGTTGGCAGAGCTGTAGTACTAGGTTTTGGGTAGTTGTTTCATACTGCTAGAGATGATACTTGAGCAGGGATAATGACAAAAATAATGATGACGATGATGATGATGATGATGATGATGATGGTGATGATGACAGCCTACTACTTAAAATTTGGAATTTTGATACAGGTGCTTTTTTTAAAGATCTATGTTCTTAGATTCATTGTGTAAAAAGAGAAGAATGAGTTAGGCTGTAGGTGTTGATAAGAAGTGAAAAAGAAAAGAGAGGCTTGTAAGGATTGCAACAGAAAATGGTCTTTGCATATACAAAACAAAGTATATTGAAATTTGGGGTTTATAGCTTAGCAATTATTGTTGTTGTTTTCGTTGTTGTTTTTTTCCCTATTTAAAGAGACAACTTTTCAGTTTTTTCTGTTTCTATTCCTTAGCAGTTCAGTTACTGATTATGTGTACAGTTCTATGTACATCATATTATTCTTGTGAATGTGTTTGTATCTGATTGAATGAATACATCTTCTCTTATGTTCACCTTCAAAGATCCTGGAATTGGCAAATATCAGATTTAGGCGGCAGCAGCAGCAACAACAACAACAGCTATAATGGAGAGTTGGAAAGAAATTGCTACCCCCTTCACCCCTACCTCCACACTAATGATAGCATAATCAATTTCTGTAAAACAAGTTAGTGTATCTGTTGAATTCTCTGCAGCTGTTCTCTTATCACCCTCTGATATAGATTTTTTCTTTCTTTTTCTTTTTTTTTTTTTTTTTTTAATCTTTCCTGTGAACTATATTTACTCAACCTACTGTCACAGGAACAGGTTCTCATCCTCATCCTCATCTTCCACTTGTAGCTTCATTATGTTGGGAAAAAATACATTACTGTTTCACCTAAATATTTTTTAAAATCTAATTTGTATCTTGTTTGACTTTTAATTAATCCTTTTTTTAACATTGTTTTCTTTTTTAAATTCACTTTCCTTGAATTAAAAAAAATCTTTAGTTTTAATACAATGAATTAATTAAATTAATCACAATGTTTTGATACACTTATTTCCTGGGGTCATTTTAAAATCTTTTTTGCTTATATCCGAGTTTCATTCTTCAATTTTTTTTAAATTCAAATTTAATTATTTTCATATGATCAAAAAGATTGACGATGCTTTATTCTTAGGTTTATTTTATTAATTTCAAATTTATTCACCACATCTAGCTTGATCATTCTAATTGATATTGATGGATCTTAATGTAAGCAAAGCATATACTCATATAGGCATAGCATCATACATCCATGTAGTTTTCAAAGACTATGATGATTCTTTTGTTAATTACATTGTATCGGTGAGGAGCTAGTAACCCTCTTAAGCTACAGGTTGATTCCATATAATGGCTGCCTTTTTTGATTTTTTTTTTTTTTAGTTATAAGACAAAAATCTCTTTTCATTAAGCTGTTTGTTTTGAGAGGATTGCCGAAGTGTTTTAACTAATTGCCATTTTAAAATGTTCCAATAATCAAAAGAACTGCAATGACAAATCCTTTTTATTTTCTTAAAGATTAACTTTTCAGTTTTACTATTTTGCAATCAATAACCTTCTCAACGGGATTTGATATTGAGCACTCTTCCCATATAAATGGCACAAACCTTATACACAAGGACTAAAACTGTTATATATTAGAGATGTATCATCTGATGACAATACACACCCTAAATACTATTATAAAAGTTTAATTATTAAATATAAAAACTAAAAGATTTCCAATTCACAATAAATTTTTAACTTAATGCACTAAATTCAATGTATAATTTAGTAAATAGTTAATTTCATCTTAAATAGGCATAATTCTCTCATGCTTTTCAACCTCAATAAACAATGTATCACAATATTTAGTCCACATGTCATGGATGCAGCTCCAAGTCACCTTTGATGGCAAACCATAAAAGCAGCAGAAATTCTACTTTTGCTTTATAAAAATCATCCAACTACCTACTCTCAGTAATTACTGTGTGTATATGATGTGTGTGTGTGTTTGTGTTTTATCAACACATGATGTATATGAATATATTATATAATCTTATATCTATGAGAGTGTGTTATGTGATTTGTGAATATTTGCATATCCCTTGCTCTTTTTAAGTACCAATTCTTAGAAACATCTACAAATATTGATTTAACATCTTTTCTCCCCAAATTAAACAAAGCACTCTCAATACTTCCTTTATTAGTGTTTTTTCTCTTCTTTTATGTTTCTATCATGTACACTGATCTTAATTAGGTGAAAAATCGTGCTCAATTCTAAACTTTCAGTTTCTTTCTTTATACCTAATGTTTTTGATTTTATTTGTATTTTTTGTATTTAAATATCTCAATCAGTTTGCTCTCATCTGCAGAATTCATATAATCAGTATAAGTTCTTCACTATTCATTTTCAAATACTGGATCAACATTCATATTCCTACTTTCTTTTCTCTCATACCTACAAATCTGTTTTGTGTTGAATAATGAAAATGATACCTGATATTCAAAAAGAAGAGAAAGAATTTTTTGTCAAAATTAGAAAAGAGATTTTATTTCTTCATTTGATTAAAAAACAAGCACCAGACAGATTTAAAAAAATTTTTTTATTGATAATATGTAAAATGAAATATATAATATATTCATATATTATAAACATTTTTGTTTTATATGTCTAAGCATACATATATGTCTGCACTCACTCACAAGCAGGTGTCAAAACTTATTATTCTTTTACTAATTACATTGTATGGAAGGAAACTAATGACTCAATTGTTGCTACAGGTTGATTGCACATAAACAAAAAATTGTGTAATACTCAGTCGTTTTGCTAATAAGTTACTGGGGTAAATTCTAGTTAAGAAACAATAGGAACATGAATAACAATGCCATGTTGATATTTAAACTATAATTAAACATTCAAAAATGTATCCTTCTCCAAACAGTAATGCTTTATATGCATGAAGAATTGTCAGGTTTATGTCAGATAAATATTTGGCTTCCTGGTGAAGCTAAAACTTGTCAGGTCTCTGTATAACATCAAGCAAGAAAGCTTGATGAAGCTTAAAATGTCAATCAATCATTTTAGTTGCAATGTGGAATAAAATTAGACAAAACATGTGTGTAATTGTATTTGCATCTTGTTTTGATGATGCAGAAGAATCCTTTAAAACTTAAATGCATTAATTAAACCCAATATTGTGTATTGTTTGGTATGTTAATAACTCTTCACTAAGTTATCTAAGTAATGGGAAACCAATGTTGGAGAAGGAACACTCTGAATTCAAACCAACTGTTCTCCACTTAAAAATTGACCTTGTGTCATATCATGCCCCTAGTGGAAGGATTGGGTAAATATATACAATGAAATAGGTTAAAGAGATATGGGGTAATTCTTTTATTAAATACAGTTTGGTTTCTTTGTTTTTAATGGCTTATGAACCTTTGTGGGATATTTAATACCAATGCCATCCTTGTCAAAAAAAAAAAAAAAAAAATAGTAGTACTATTTAAACCACCGCTGGGGAGGATATAAGGGGGTTTATACCTTTCCCTAGGTTATTTGTTCAAAAGTGAATGTAATTGTGAAAGTCGAGTCATACCAAAGACTCAAAAAATGGTACTTGGTGCTGCCTTGCTTAACAGTTAGTATTAGAAGGTACAGATCAAGGGTAAAGTGGAGCAATCTAGGGAATGGAGTAGTGGCCTTTCCTACACCTCGGTGTAGTAGCTATTGAAAAGAGAGCCTTCGGGTTACCCGTGACCGGTCGCCAACATACCTTTATTGCTTAAGGAGTTGGTAATAGGAAGTATGGCTTGTAGTTGCATCTTTTTCAGGAAAATCAATAGTCATGGTCCTTTCATGTTCCAGAAGACTGTCATTATCACCTTCTTTACTGACCACTGAACCCAGAACTTTTTCTTTACCAGAGAGTTTCCACTCCATGGACTGTCTTTTTAACTCAGGCTTGTATTGGAAAATCCATATTTAGTCAATTTGTAAACATTTTTTTACTAAAACATGCTTCTTCATAGACATCACATATTGCTTTGTAAATTTCATATGGCTTCCACATTGTAGCCGCCAAAAATTTGATGACAAACCCCTGTTCAAGCCTGGAGTATGCTGATTTTGTAACCATTCTAAATAGGCTCAGAACAAATATTTTTGTGGGGTTAAAGATAATTTTTGCAATAAACCAATTTCAAACAATGCAGAGTTTATATTTATGGAAAAAAATTCTGAAAAAAAATTCTGAAAAAAAATTTGTTTCGCTTTTTTTTAAGAAAAAACCTTATTTATTGAATGACCCTTATATATATATATCATCATCATCATCATCATCATATCGCGCTGGTAGCACGGATATCCCTGACCCTCTCTCGCCACTCCTCTCTATCGTTCATCGCCCTAGGTAGGTCTTCAGGACAACATCCTGTATCCTCACATAGCTGCTGAATGTACGTTCGAGCTGGTCGTCCTGCTTTTGCGCGGCCATGTGTGGGGATCCATAAGAGTACATCTCTTATGAGTTCATCTCTGCTTCTCCAGCAGTGTCCTGCATGTCTGGTTCGTCTAACTTGAATAGTTTTCGTGATAGGGGGCAGGTGGCCGTACAGTTGGTGTCTTGTAGGGTGTTGCTGCCAGGACTTGTTCAGGATTGCACGCAGCATTCTTGTGTAATTGCCATCTAGTTTCTTCTCCAGCTGTTTTGTTAGCGTCCATGTAGTGCATCCATATAGCAGTATCGATGTGACCGCTGCCTGGAAGAAACTGCGTTTCATTTTATCGGTTAGGTCTGATTTCCATATAATCGATAGCCTATTGATAGCTGTCCATGCTTTCGTTAACCTCGTTTCGATGTCCTTTTCGGTTGATTCGACGCTGCTTCCTAGGTACGGGAATTTGTCTACTAGTTTAAGTGGGGTTCCTTCTAGAGTGGAGATGTCCCCCGTTTGGTTATAGCACATATATTCCGTTTTGTGTGCATTAACATAGAGGCCTATGCTTGCTGCTGCTCGTTCCAAACTATGCAGAAGTGTTTCGGCTTGGTCAGGTGTATTTGCCAGTATCGCTATGTCATCGGCGTAGTCGGCATCGGTAATTGTTGTTGCGGGGTATCTTCTGCTTCTTTTCTTCGTCAGTTCGAAGCCATTCTCTTTGATTTTGTCAATCGATGTTCTAAGTACGTAGTCTAGACAAATGATAAAGAGGTACGGGGCCAGCGTGTCCCCTTGTAGTACTCCTGCTACAATGTCAAAGTATTCTGTGTCTCCATCCGGTGATCGTACTTTTACTTTAGTGTTTCTATAGAGAACCGTTATTGCCGCTACGGTTTCTTTAGGTATGCCGTACGCTAGTAGGATTTGTCCCATCTTTCCTCTGTGAATGGAGTCGAAAGCCTTGGTAAAGTCGACAAATATTAATGTCGCTTGTAGGTTCTTTGCCCGTACACCTTCAAGGATTCTGCGGATGGTTAATATTTGTGAGGTCGTGGATCTATTTCTTCGGAAGCCATTTTGGTTTTTTCTAAGTATGTTGTCGATTTTGGGTTCTATTCGGTTTCGTAGTAGGGCATTGTAGATTTTGGCAGCTATGGATGTAAGTGTTATGCCTCGGTAGTTTTTGGCTAATCCGAGGTCCCCCTTTTTAGGGAATGGGAGTATGCATCCTTTCATCCATCTATCTATCGGATTTTGATTGTATACTGCGTTGCAGTGTCGGAGCAGTATGTCGTCGAATTGTCTGGTCTTCTATACTTCTGGGGGAATTTCATCCAGCCCTGCAGCTTTCCTATTTTTAATTTTTCTGAGAACCGAGTCAAGTTCTTCTTGTGTGAACGGTCCTAGTTTAATGTCTAATTGTTTGCTAATTATTCTGGTGATTGGTTCATGCGTTATTTTTGGTGGGTTTCCAAGTAAGTTTTCAAAGTGCTGTTTCCACAGTTTTATTCTTTCTTGTTGGTTTGCTGCTTTCAGTTTTGCTTTGGCTGTGTTCTTTCTTCTGCTCACTTCGTTTATTGTTTGCCAGGCTATTCTAGATTGTCTATCTTCCACCGTGTCTCTAATGTTATCTATCTGATTTTGAATGTATTCTGTCTGTTCCTTTATATATATGCCTGCTAATTGATATTGTGCCGTTTTTAGTTTTAAGGCATTTGTGTTTGTTGGGTTTTTTCGATAGTTTTTGGAGGCTGTTTTTACTAGTGCACATTTTTCTCTCACCACTAAAGTTTCCCATGGGACTCTATATTTAGTTTTAATTTTTGTTGGAATGTATTTTGCTGCTGCCTCGAGGTGTGCATTGACGAAATTTTCGTATTTGTCGTTTGGTGGACTTTTTTCCGTCTTTTCTTGTAGTGTTTCGAATTTGTCTCTTAATTCTAATACGTATTTATCTCTTATATCTTTGTTGTTTAATAGGGCCAAGTCATAGTGTTTGGTGGTCGCTGTTCGTTCAGCGTTTTTTCGTAGGCTTAACCGTATTTTCGCCGTGACTATTCGGTGATCGGTGGACACGCCCTCAAAAGAGGAGTATGCCTCACAATTCAGTGCACTATTTTTCCATTTCTTGTTTATAAGGATGTAGTCTATCTGAGCTTTAGTATTGTTTGCGTACGTGTATGTCCATAGTTTGCCCTCCCTTTTTTGGTAGTTTGTATTGAGGCATGCTAATCTATTTTCTATCATGAAATCAGTTAAATGTTGCCCATTCCTATTTGACGTGTTGTGGAGGCTGTATTTGTTGTTTCCGTTTTTCCCGATTGGGGCATTCATGTCTCCGCCAATGACTAACATGTTGTGTTTCGGGATGCTACACACTAATGAGGATAACTCATCGTAGAAGGTGACTAGTTCAGTTTCTTCACTAACATTGGTGGGGCTGTAGCATGAGATGATTGTTGCTCTGGGGTTTCCGTTAAATGTTGCTGCCATCATTCTAGGTTGTATTTTCTCAACGCTATTAAGCGTTTTTAATGCTCTAGGTCCTATAAGTAATCCTACCCCTCCTACTGCGGCGTTGACAGAGTTTTTCCATGCGGATACAGTGGCGAGCGACCAGCCATTGCCAGTTTCGTGATATTTGATATCTTCGGTGTGCGTGTATCTGTGTTCTTGTATGCATATTATGTCTATCTTATGTTCTTCAGCCGATGCGATTAGCTCTGGGAGTTGTCCTATTCTATTTAATGTTCTTACGTTAAATGTGGCTATTTGTAGTGTTTGCTTGCATATATATATATATATATAAGCAGATTTTATTGAAGATCACTTACAAGATTAGTTTTAATAGTTTTTTTAGTAATTTTCTTTTGTTTTGGTTATTTTCAAACTTAAAAGTGATTTAAAAGGTATGTTTAGATAATGTTTACATAAACTGGAACCAAACTGTCAAAATCATGTATGTAAACAATAGAAAATTACAAAATAAATGCTCTTTGATAAAACTTACTTAAATGGAAAAATCCCTGGCAATTTATATATATATAAACGCAGACACATAGTAATAAAGTCAATAATTTCATGCATCTCTCTTTGCTTCTTTTTCAAGTCCAAGCAGTTTGACTCTGTAGTTTGATAATTAGTCTCTAAGAGTAATGTGACTTGAGGATGAATATAGGATGAATGGAACTGTCTTCTAAGGTTATTTAAGTCTTCCATAAATTGATTTAGGATCAAAACTACAACTCCTTGTCTAATGAAAACAGATAATTAGTTTACTATGGAATGTGTACTTAAAGAGTAAGATATTAAAAAATCTGTCCCCCCCCCCAAAAAAAAAACAAAGCTTGCTCATGTAGTGCATCTAGAAATATTACTATCATAAAAACTTCTTTTTTGAATTTTGTCACAATACTGTTTGCTATATTATTCTTTGTACTTTAAGTGTAATGTTGATTTTACTCAATAATGTTTGAGCTTACTGGCCCATTGGTCTAATGGGCAGAGTCTTTGCCAATGGCCCAGGAGACCTGGGTTCATTTCCTGGTCAAATCATACCAAAGACTAAAAAAAATGGTACTTGATGCCTCCTTGCTTAACACTCAGCATTATAAGGTATGAGTAAAGTGGAACAATCTACGGAAAGGAGTAGCACCCTCCCCTACACCTTAGTGTAGTAGCTATTGAAAAAGGAACCTTCAGGTTGCCCTTGACTATCACAATATATATGCTCTTTTGTCAATTTTGAGGTTTTTTATTAATTCTATTTTTCCTTTTATTTATTATTTTTATGATATAAGAATATTTTATTCATTTAATATGCCGTCTTAAGTTTTATTGAGAAATATGAGTGACACTTGAGAGGTTTATCAAACTAAAAATTATATTTTTATTCTGATTGTTAGACTTAACTAAACAATAATACTATATGATTATTTTACATCTTTTGCTTAAAGAACTTCCTAAAAACCTAATTTGTAATGTTTAATCAATTACTAAGACAAATAATTTAATTTTTTTTTTTTGTTGTTTGGAAATCTAAATTCTGCAGGATTAGTTATGTCTTACAGCAGCATGTCTTTTTGCTGATTATTGTTTATTGTAAGAGAGCCCATTCTCATTGAGGAACAACATTTTTTCCATGAAAAAACTTCTCATGGGACCAATAAGTATGCATATCAAATTTGGTAGCTCTGCATCAAAAGGTTTGTCTGTCAATAGAATCCTGAAAAAGAAACTCTTCCCAATTATTAAAATAAATTCTTTTTTTTTTCCTTTACTAATAATGATTATTCTGATTTTAAAATATTGTATTCATTTAATATGCTGTCTAAAAAGCACTGCTTAATTGTTTTCCAACCTCAACATCATCAAGGCATGCCAACAGTATGGATTCCCTTAACTTTCTCTTCTAATTGATCATCGTTTTTGGTAAGTCCTCTAGACGGCATCCAGTGTCCACAGAGCTGATGAATGTAAGTTTTTGCTGGTCAGACAACACTGGTGTATTTATATGTAGGAGTCCATAAGAGAACGTCATTTATGAGTTTATCCTTACTTCCCCAGAAATGCTCTTCATGTCTTGCTCATCTTACTTAGATGGTTTGTGAGATGGGAGGTAAGTGGCTATACAGCTGCTGTTTTCTAAGATGCAGGTTCTAGAATTTGTCCAAAGCAGTTTGCAGTGTCCTTGTATAGTTCCCATCTAGCTTTTTCTTCAGGCATTTTGTTGAAGTATAAATGGTACAACCATACAATAGTACTGATATGGCTACAGCTTGGAAGGATTCCCCATTTATTTTATCAGAGAGATCAGATTTCAATATTGTTGTTAATCTATCAATAGCAGTCCATTCTCTCCTTTGATCAAGATATCCCTGTTTTATAACATTGGTTGTTGTTATCTTAGTTTGTGATTATTATTTGTTATAGAAATCTTTCCTAGGAATAAAATCCACAGAACTTTAGAGCCTCTTTTTTTTTTTTTTTTTAAAAGAATATATAAACAGAAACCAATATAAGATATTTAGATTTTATTCAACAAATGTATACAAGAATGTTTTGTCAAGAAGTACATTTCCAGTTATTTTCTTTGTTCTTATTTTCGCTCAAATCAGAAACTTCTTACGCAAAGATTCTCTCTTTACAAATATCACAGAAAGGGTTAATTTCACAGTACATTTAATGCATAAAAGACCAGATACATTCTGTTGCTTCATTATTATATGCAGGTAAACAGTAAAAAACAATGCAATGTTCAATTAGTTCTATTGCTCACTACTAGATTATATTGTATATATTGTATGTATCAACAGTTACAAAACTGTTCACCCCAGGACACCGTTGCATTACAAGATATAGTTATGTGTGCTATGAAAATGTATATGCAAAACCTGTATAAAATAAGTAGCACCTTATTGAAGTACCATGTTTGATAACTTTGCAACAAATTAAACTTTTATTGTCCATCATTAATCAGAAAAAGATAATGATTGGGTGCAAAACACTTATATAAAAATCTAATCTTACATTCATTTGAAATTATGTTCCGGGAGACCTGGGATCAATCCCAGGTAACGTCCTACCAAAGACTTTAAAAATGGTACTTGATACCTCCTTACTTAACACTCAGCAAAATAAGGTACATATTGAGGGTAAAGTGGAGCAATCCAGGAAAAGGAGTAGGGCCCTCCCCTACACCTCGGTGTAGTAGCTATTGAAAAGGGAGCCTTCTGGTCGCCCTCGACTACAGTCGCCGACTTTACTTTACTTATATACAGTGATCTTTGACTAAAAATCAAGCTGTTACCTATTGATACATTTTGAGTTTCTATTGGAGAAGAGTTTCTTCCAATAAGTGAAAAAAAGCCGTAACTATATTAATCCACATCATATTTATATGATTTAGATTTTTTTTTTCCACTTAGATTAAATGCAAAAAAGAGAGAAAGTTTTCTATACCCATGTTTCTCATTGATAGCTATCTGATTTACAGAATAAAAAATTACTAATACTTTGGTTTAAACTGAAATGCTTTTTTTTTTTTAAACTTATATACAAAAAATACTAAAATATTTTTGTTGGTTCTAAAATTTGCCCTGAGCAACAAGGAAGAAAAAAAAGAACAAAAAAGAATTTGTGAACTATTGGTATATATGTATGAAACTATTTTGCCATTGAATTTAACATGTATTGTACACTAGAATATAAAAATGTAACACTTTTGACATTTTTCAATCTTGAGTTTATCTACATCTCTGTCTATGATATGCCTGTCTATTAATACTGCTTTTCAACATATTTAAAAGTGTTCATATATTCAGTTTTTCAGATCAAAGCATCTTGATGTATTGTTGAATTATAAGCCACCAAAAGTCTGTCCATCTCTCTGTACTACTAAAGCTTCACGATTTTAGTTTGATTTCAATCAAATTATCAAGAATTTTTAGGTTCATCCTAGAAAATGTTGTACACTGTATCCAACAAGATTGTTTTTTTTCCTCCCAAGAATGAAGCTATTTTTTATGCCAATACAACGTTAAGTAATCACAATGGAGTTATGATTTGCAAGGGGGGGTAACTAAGTAAGACTCTTAATGGACGGATGTCATTTACGAAGCTAAAAGCGACGATTTATTTATTGATATAACAAGAAATTATGATATTTCTCTTGATTTACTTTTAATTCATATACTTATTTGTTATATTTTTCTTTCTTTCTCTCACCCATTTATATTGATAAAAGGCATTTACCGTAAAAATACAGACTTAACATATAAGCGACATTTTTTCGAGGAAAAATTGCTTTAAATTTTTACAAGAAGTTTGTTATCGTCAAAATATTTGAGTAATTAAAAGAGAAAACTGAGAAAATTGCGATATCTTATTTATATTTTATTTTCATCTTTTAAATTTTTTTACATCAGTTAAAACCAGAAATGTTTAGGTTTGAAAAATTGTTTACATTTTGTAAAAAAAAGCAAACAAACAAAAAAAACAAAAAAAAACGGCATTATGTAAAGACGAAGTTAAAAGCGCAGTAAGGGTAACCTGCAGATGAATTTGTGGAGACCTTTTTTTCCGATGTAAGTCTCATTAGTGAACAAGAAAAATTTGGATGAACGGGCTTTGGGCTACCCATACCGCCCGTTTAACCAGGACTAATGTTTTCACGATTGATTTATTACTAAAGGTATTTGTTTTTGCAAATGTTATTTTTCAAAAAACTTTAAAAAATATTCTAAAGTCAGTTCTTATTCATTTTGATAGATTTTGAAAAAATAAAAATGCTAAAGTCAAACAGAATAACTGTTGTCAAATAAAAGGTAATTATCGAGAAAATTTAAATCAGTGTAAATTTTTGTTTAACTTCTATTTTTATAAGAAGATAAAGAGAATTTCCTCTAGATCTGCTTAAATCGGTTTTTATTGCATTATTGTACGATTCTACCACACTGACTCCAATAAATAAAGTTTGTTTCTTAGATTTATTTTGCAAAGTTTTTAGTAGCTCATTTTTTTTAGAAACACCTCTTATATATATATATATATATATATATATATATATATATATATATAGTGTGTGTGTGTGTGTGTGTGTGGTGGACGTCATTAGCCATGTTGCTCCCACAATTTGTGGGGGCTTGTCATTTAGAGGCAAACGATATAAACGACGCGGACAAAAGAACATTCACAACAAAGCAATACAAACAAAAATACATTTATATATCAACGAGTACATTGTCAAAAAGATATTACGAATGTTCAAAATATAGTTCGTCAAATATTCGTGTGTGCGTGAGCGGTTATTGTCTAGGTGTATGCAAGTAGACTAAATATTAACAGTGTCCCCTGCATGTTGATAAAGTATTTTACACAAAAGTTCAAATACACACGTCTTTTGTCTCTTTCTGGTTTTGCTGAAGAGTCTGAGGTTGTGTGAATGCTTTCGCCGGATAGGCAGAACATGAGAAGAAAGAACTCGCTTACTATACTTGCGCCCATTTTATGTTTTCTGGAGGGGAGTCGAGAGCTAGTTCTTGGAAGTCTAGAGTATATATATAATACTTGTCACGTGATCGGCTCCAAACACACCGTTTATTTTTGCGCGGGACAAAATCACTGGCGTGGACGTAGTTGGGAGCACCAATCACGTGACTTCCCTGACCAATAGGTTCCTCGAAACTAATAAGTTTACAGATGTCCACCATCTTTGTTTCGGGAACAAGTGAATCAGGATCCTATTTTCTAGAATTTTCTTGTGTCACGGCCATTTAAAAAAGATATAGGAATGTAAATCATATATATATATATATATATATATATATATATATATATATATATATAATGAAAATTTCTTAATTGTTCTAAATGTTTTACAATTTTTTTTTGTTTAGATTAAATTTAGAAAATTCTTAAATTTGCTATTAAAGGATTTCACAATTTCTGTTCACATTTCTACGTATAGGTACCTATTTGACGGATAAATGACTATATTTATTCATATTTTTTTTTTGTTTTGTTTTTGACAGACAAATGATTCTGTTTGTGGATTGTTTGTTAATTATTTAATAGAGATATTACATGCATAAATAACTTTATTTTAATTAAAAGTTTGACAATTAAAGAAAACGAACGTCTTTTTCGAATCTATAAAAAAACGTTTCGCATTCTATCATTTAAATTTCATTGTGTGCTTTTTTGTTTAATTGATTTAATTTTTGCTAGATTTGCCGATCAAAGTAAACAAATAACATTGACTTTTAAAGTTCATTTCTAGGTTAATTAAAATTTGTTTTTCTTAGTCTTTTTTTTTTCATATATATATAATTTGGATTATTATCCTTTTTGAAATTTTTTTAAGAACAACATTTTAAAAATTTCAATGTTTTTAAAAAAAGGTGTTCAAAGAATCTCAAATTTTTGCATTTATAAAAGTCTGGATTTTTCTTCCAAATTATTAATGAATGCTATGTAATTATTTTTACATCTCTAGGTTGAAGATCTACCCATAAACTTAATGACTAATGCTTAATGTGAATAATATTATTGGGAGATAACTAATCTGTTACTTTTTCTTAAGATATTTCATGTTCTGGTTTTGTTATTTTTTTGTCAATGAAAAAATTTTGCTGAACCTATTTTTATATACTTTGATTGCTATTATAAAGATACATCCACTTTTACCAATTATACCTTTTATATTATGAATATCTTATGAAGTTAATGCCATTCTGTAAAAGATTTCTGTAGAGTTTTGTGCACAAATATTTTTATTTTATGTGAGTGTAACTTTAAGAGATTTATATTTTCATTTTTATTTTGGTCAGAAACGTTCATCCTAAGTCATATTATCCACTTTATGAACACAAGTGACCAACTAAAAATCTCTACATAATTTGGGTAAATCAGTCTCTGTGTACCTGTGTCTTTGGGTGTAACACTGCTGGTGTATGCCTATGGATATGTTTCTATATGCGTGTATGTCCCTATGTGCGTCTGTGTCTCTGTGCATATATCTATTTGTGAGTTTGTTTGTGGGGCCTCTACATTTGTGTTTGTGCATGTTTGTGTGTCTATAATTTATGTTGTTGTGTGTGTCATTAATTATGTACTCTGCTTAAAAATTGATCTTGTGACACATCCTGCTAATGGTGGAGGGGGTTTGGTAAATATATAAAAGGTAAATTCACTTGAAAAAAGATTTACCAATTATATTTTTAGAACATCTTCTGAAGTTTATATTCTTTGAAAACTTTCTGTGGATTTGTATAGAAATATTTTTATTTTATGTGAGTGTAACTTTAAGAGATTTATGTTATATTTTTGTTTTGGTCTGGAGCTTTTATCAGAAATCATATTATTCAACTTATGAACATTAGAGACCATCTGAAAATTTATATGTAATTTGAGTAAGTCTGGCTAATTTCATATAATCCAAATTTGTTCTTTCACACCAATAAAACTTATCCTTATTTTTAAAAAATGATTTGACCGATACAGTTTATGTAATCTGATAATTGCTTTTGATCTCTGTGTCTATCTATCTTATATCATCATTATCACTAAGGTGTGCTTGACAGTATGAATTTCCTTGACTTTCTTGCCATCTGTCCCTATCGGCCATTGTTCTTGGTAAGTCCTCTAGGGAGCATCTAGTGTCCACACAGAGATGATGGATGTAAGTTTTTGCTGGTAAACCAACACTAATGTGTCCATGTGTAGGAGTCCATAGGAGAATGTTGCTTATGCGTTTGTCTTTATTCTCCAGTGTGTCTTTTGCCCTGTTAGCTGGAGCTATAGAATACATCAACTACACCTCTGAATGAGTGTCCTGTGTACGACTCTAAATTGCATCTTTTGGAGTTTGGGAAATGTGGAGTACCCTTTCATTGCCATTACTTCCAGGTTCATTCTGACTTTGAGTGGTAATACATGTTAGGGTCCAATCTATGGGTTAAGAGAACTCTTCAATCTTTTACTAAGGATTATTATTGTTAGTTATTTAAAGCCATACAACTGTATGTAAATCAAGGAATACTTGATAGATAGATTTTTTAATGTTAGATAGGAACACTTGAAACTATTTAACTGTGTACAGACAAATGAGCTTGAACAACTCATTTGAAAATAAAGTTACCTACAAACTATTTGCATACAAATTATATATATATATATATATATATATATATATATATATATATATATATATATATATATATATATATATATATTTGAATTATCATGACTAGAAAATCTGGCAAACACCTACATGCGACATATGGAACACTAAACAGCTGTTTCAACTTTATTGGGTCTCATCAGCAGTGCATACTATGATCTCCACCACTGGAGGTCGAACCAACAACCACAGAATGCAGAAGCCGAAACTCTACCCCTGGGCCACCAGTCCATATCACACATAAGTGGTAGAGTAGTTCTACAATGATGGGTTTGGTATGAAATAATCCACAAAGTTTAATATGCCATCGATCAAAGAAACAGAACCAATTTAAATCCAGCTATTTAGCAAAATATTTTTTGAAATCCTATAACTCAACTTCTTTTCTTTTGTTTTTTTTTTCTCTTGAGTGGGAATTTTTTGTGTGACTTTTTTGTGTGATTTTTTTTTTGCTTTTTTTTATTCATGTTATCAGTTGTTATACCTATATAACTTAATATGTCATCTGTCCTTCATAAAAAATGAAATTAAAGTCACAAGCTTTTTTTTTCTCATTTTGTTATCATTCTTCTTCATTTGGAATGACTGCACTGATCATTCTTCAAGCTGGATTGAGCCTGTAAATTTCTGGAGATTTTTGTGGAGGACTGGACTCAAGATGGCATGGTTTGTTCAATCAGCATTATTGATGAACTAACACTAACAGAAAAAAAACAAAAACCTTTTGTTATTCATGAGGGTTGGCCAAAAAATTCATAGGCCGACCGCTCATGGAAGGTGACTAAATAAGGTTTATTTTTCAACATAGTCCCTCTTGCAGTCCACACACTTCTTCCATTGGGGTTACAGTGCTTAGATCCCATTGAACCAAAAAGCCATTAACTGCAGATTTGATGTCATCATATAAATTTTTCAGCCCATCCCCTTATGTTCTGGTCACAAATTCTTTGTACTTTTATACAATTTTTTTTTTATATCTATTCATTTTAAAACTTACAAAATGTACAGACATTTTGTTGAATTGTTCATACTGAAACTTAAAGCATATGAGAGTCTAAACAATTGTATGTTCTCATTAGATCTCATAATTCCTTCTGAATTTATTGAAAACATTGCTAAAGATAAGTTGATAAACTGAAATACTCATATATCTTTACACCAGGAATATTAATGGCTGACAGATGTTTGAAAAATTTCAAAATATTCATCAATTTTAAGACTAAATTAAATTTTTAAAAATACATATTCAAAAAATTGTTTTTCAAAGTCTTTCTGTTAAGAATATAGTCACTATTATATTTACAAAACACAAAAGTCTTTCTGGCAAAAAGATAGTCACCATTGTATTTGTAAAAAATTTTTAAGATGAATCACGAATTTTAGAAAAGCAATTATTTCTGATTTTCAAATTTGCTTTCATATTTTGTTCCTAGATGAGGATTTTCAATGTATGATAACAATACAATACTTGAGTATTTAATTTGTTTTTTTACTTTTGTGACGGGTCAGGAATAAAGGTTAAAATATCCCCGGACGAGACACCATTTTAAGTCTGCTGACGCGAAATTGTCTAAAATCCCAAAACGGGACTTTATTTTCGCACGTGTGAAGACGGGGCAGGTTGGCACTTGATCCCCTACAGAATAAGTCCTGTTCAGAGTTTTTCTCTCAGGCATATAAGAACTGGCATATTCCGTGAGGGAATAATTTAGGGCCAGACTGACCACCGCTGGCAAAGGGGTCCCAAATTTCACACTATCACACACCCACCAGGCCGCTAAACTTCTTCCCCTTAGACAACAGAAGATATGGGCCTACAGGTTTTAGTCGTAATAATATTAATATTGTAGTAGTCGGCAACTCCGGTTTCCCGTGCGATACTTTAGGAATTAATAGGATAATTCTAAGCAAGATAACATAAGGCGAATAGAAGCTGAAAAGAAAGCATGAAGTAACAACATAGACCATATGGTAAAATGAAAATACATAAATTCTTTTACTACAATTATGTACACGTTCAAAGTGTCAAAAGCATATAATTGGACAGTCCACGAATATAAACGTCTTTTCTGGGCTTTTATCCTTCTTCGAATTGAGAGAGAGAGAGAGAGAGTGGTAAACGAAATTTGGGTATAAAGGAAAAATGTCCCCAAAGTTACTTATCTTATTTTCGACAGGGTTCCACTGGAGAATCGTTCTTCTTTCACGGGCTAATAGACTTTGTTCTGTTTTTAGTACTGGCTTAAGGGACTCGGGTCTCTCATGTCTCAGCTATTCTTTTGTCTTCAACCCGGAGTAAAATGGCTATGGTTCGTCTGCCACGAGCCTTGCTCAAAAACTGACTTTTTTGTCCTTTACTTCCGCTGAGGGGAAGGGAGCCCCACTTCCATTTTGGGGTCCCAGCCAATCATTTGGCTTCTCTCTCTTTCTCCTTCCGATGTCCGGCAACCTGAGGTCACTAAGTGTGAACACCTGGTCTCCCCTGCGTGACCCACATTCCTTCCTAACGGTCACGTTTTGACTGCTAGATAGTGCTAATTCAACACGGGAGGATAGTATCAGTCTTACCTCTTCGTCTCCGTGAGCTATCACGTGACACTTTGTTTTATTGTAATGACAAAGTTCTTGCATGATGATAAAATGATAAATGTATATTATAATGATTTAACTTGTGCATGTATGTTAACATATTACAGCAAAAATTGCACTTCAGAGAAAAATCTTTGCTTGTACAACATTGTCAGAATGCTCAACCTGAATAAAACAATTTCCAGCGCAGTTTGGAACTGATTTATCAAAGTGTAGGGTCTGTATTTGAACTCATCCCACTCAATGGAGATAATTATCAAATGCCCAACTATTAAAAACCAAATGATATTTTGTGAGGACTCAAAAGTTTATAAATATCATTGAGGCATTAATGTTATGGATTCCTGGTAGCCATTGCTCCTAATACAAATGAAAACACAAAGTCATGATTTTCCAGTGACTAGAAAAAAAAAGTGATAAGTTTGGTTTCTAGTTGCAAAATCTAGAGGTAGATGTTTACTTTATATGTTTAAATAAAAAGGTAAAGATTCAGTTTAGCTAACCTGGCAGACACAAAGTAAGAATCCAGATAACTATTATATGTACACTGTAAATAGAACACCGAACAAAAAACTATAAAAGTTCTTAAATTTTTAAAATCAATATGCTAAAAATATATTCCATGGTCTTGTTAGTCATTATAAAATCTGGTGACAATTGCTCAAACTGTCTTTAAGTTTTCCATAACTCAAGGATGGCTAGAGCTATGGCCACCAAATTGACAGACAGATCAACAAAAAAAAAATACATTTAGTGAATTATGGAAAGATTTGTATCATCATCAATTGTGTTAATTGTATTGTGTAAAGAGGATTCACCTGTAATCTTCACTAAGAAACATGCTTGTTAGTAGGGCTTGGCTGCCTTGTTGAAATATGTGGGATGTATAAAGAATAGAATAGGTGTGCCAAGTGGTGGTCACTGGAAACAGTTATCTTTATCTCTACAATGTTAAACTAACACAAATTATCATTGATAAAAAAAGGATTTTCTCTTTCTTTCTGAATTGTGCAGAATTCAAAGCTGCATCTTTGCTGATTACATAAACTTTACTGATATTGTTTTGTGATACAAGTTGATTTTTTTCCATACAAAATTGTGTTATTTAAAATGCATTTGGAGAAATTTACTTTCATTTTTCCTAATTCTAAGATACTCCTTTCAACATAGTTATTGCTGTGAAATTGGACTTCTGTACGGGAGGGACTATTATTTATGAACACCACTTTTGTTTATTATTCAAGGAATAGACTTTACTTCTGTTTAGTTGACTTAGTTTTTGTGTTAATAAAACCTTAAGTACAAGGTAGGTTTCATTTCTTTTCTTACTATTCAACAGTAATCATGGAATAAAGATTTTACAATTATTAGAGAGAGGTTTGTTTATTGTTTATATCAGATGTAAGCCCTTTGAACTCTTAGATCTTTGGCTCTCAAACACTTTGTACCTGATTTCACAAAATTCACACAAAAATGGAGCCAAAAATATTCAGAGCATAGACATCTTTGAAGCTATCCAATCATTCTATTTAAAGAAAGACTGTGACTAAAGATTTAAAGACTTATCCCATAACCTGTTTGTGGGGATGCTACTAATATAGCATGTCTTAGGCACAGATAGCTTGGTGGAGCCTATCCCTCTCCAGGTCTATGACTGATTTGAATTCAAAGTTTTCCTTTTCCTTGAATGGTTGCTACTCCAAGTTTAAAGAGCCTAGTCTGTCCTACTATTTACCTATAGATGGAGAATTGTTGGATTCATAGTTTTCCCAAGGGTATTAGCACTATCTAAAATGCTAATGACTTTGATTTGAACTCAAGTACCTGAGTCCACCAACAATAAATGATACACTATGTGCACTTCCATTAGGCTGTGAACAATCTCTAATTATACTAAACATTTTATTATTAGTATCTGATGGGATCCTTCTGAGCCCAAAATATCAGTCTTATGGTGTCTAGTAAAATAGTAATCAACCTGAGATATCGGGCTAATGGGTTCAAAGGGTTAGTGCAAAATTCTTCCAGGTGATTTCTTTTAGTTTTTTTTATTCATTTTACTTGGATCAAGAATTAAAACTGTTTAGCAATGATTTTATGAACTGTTTGATTGTTATAAAAGTATTGACTTATTTCTGATGATTTATTGTAGAAATTTGAATGATTTCATTTTAAAATATACTAAAACTTATAAGTATTTATTACATCAGTATTCAGAATGTTTGTGTGAATACATTCATACAAATATTTTGAATATTCAAATTTTACAATTTATTTAAATTTTACAATTACTAAACAAATTATTCATTGAAATTTGAGATGAGTTTTATTTTTCTAATTACTCCTTTTTAAACAGATTATGACACAAGTCCACATTTAAAAATTTATTTTTAACCTGCTAATTGAATCATGACTTTCTTTACTATTTGCCCCCCATTCTTTGGGAAATACAGATGACAATATATATATATATATATATATATATATATATATATATATATATATATATATATATATAGCATTGTAGATTTTGTTTTATTCATTTAATTAAAGGCTGCTTTCATTGGATATTAAGTTCAATGTTGATCACATTTTTTTAAAGAATTTATGTCATAACTAATGACAAATAAATGAATAAGGACAAGTATTCATTAATTAGTATTTAATAGTTATATCCTTTGAAAAATTATAATGATCATTATTATTAAGTTGCAAACTGTATTGGAAATTGCTTTATTCTCTAAGTTGGACTATTTTAACACAGTTGTGCTCACAAAAGTGCCATATTTGCTATGTAACATACATACAAAAATCAGGTCATTATAAGATAGATTGGTATATTTCTGATAACCAGGTATAGATTTACAATTGAACTGTAAAATGATTGGCAAGAGATTGAACCCTAAACAAACAAAAATATATACAGGATAGTGAAAAAGTTACTTTTTTAAAATTGAAAACATTCTGAATAAAAAAAGAAAAAAATCTCTTTTTGATTATATTTATTTTGACTTTTGGAAATCACTTTGAATTAATTGTGCAAATATACTATTCATTAAATACCCTCTGTTCTCAGCTCTACCAAGCTTTGTTTTTTAACTGGTAAGTGATCTTTGTGTGCTGCCATATATATATATATATATACATATATATATATATATATAGGCACACAATTTAGGCAGCAGATTTTCTTGTCAGCATACTTTATTAAAGGCAGCAGACAAGAATTTGGCATTCAGATTTTATTGGCCTTTTCTTGGTGGCAAGTGAGATGAAGGTAGTTTCAAAATTGTCTGAAGTCTTTAATGTGTGTGTGTGTGTGTGTGTGTGTGTGTGTGTGTGTGTGTGTGTGTGTGTGTGTTATTTTTGCTATGTAAAACAAAATGATTTGAAATATCATAGTCATATCTGTCCAATGTCATTTCAGAGCAACTTCAAGTAATAGTTAGAGTAATTGTCTTTTGCAAATAAATCCATCCCTCAAAGTAAATTTTATAAAAAGAGAGGATTTGCCTGGAGTATAGGTTCCATCTTTATACTTAGGTAGTTGGTTAAAACGAGTTTCTGTGTTATCCAAACAGGAAAAATTGTTAATATTTGAACAAGTGAACAAATACTTAAAGCAAAATTTTCATTTAGTAATAGTTTTATGATTAAGCATATTTGCAAATGTCAGTCAAGTTTTTTTTTTAATCTGATAGATTCAGTTATTTCAATCCAGTCATAATCCATCAGAAATTTTATAAATCTGACTTAGATAAAATATTTATTCATTAGAGCTGTCTGTATTAGCTTTAAGTTTATTGTTTCACTACTTATATTGAATTCTTTATGAATTTATTTGATATTCTTAAATCAAGAATTATTTAGATTTGATTCTGGCATCTGTAAGATAAAAAAAACTTGGATTCAGTTAGGCTCTCTTTATTTATTTACATATTTATTTGTAGATAGATGGATATAGATTAATCTAAAAGACAGTATGTTATTTTTTACAAATCTCTTAGATCTACTAAGTAAAGTAGGGGTCAAGGAAAATTTTTTTTTTTGCTAAGATTTTTAAATGCTGATATGTCTAAGGAAATGACCTAAAACAGTTGATTTCAGATAAACCAAATTTTATCAAAATAAAACCTACACATGATGTTTGGACTATGTTTTATGTTCTTTTACTATATTCAATTTTATCAAACACCATCAAAATAATTCTAAAGAACTTGTAAAATCTGAAAATTATTTTTTCTACTTGTTAAAATTTGCTGAAACTGTGAAATGTATTTTTGATGGCATCCACTTTTGAATTTGTTAAATTATGTTTTTTTCATGCCAGAATGTTTTCTAAAGAATGTTATATTTTGGGTTCTCTCTTTCTCTCTCTCTCTCTCTCTCTCTCTTAACTGGATAGTTTAAGTTCTTGCTATTATCACAAAGTTTTTAATATTGAAGTCTTTATATTTTTTCTCATTATAAACACGGTAATCTCATATAATTTTATCATAAATTTATAATTTTATTGTAGTGATCACTTGATTTTTTTTTCTCTTGGTCGAAGATTTAATATTATGGATACTGTGGGTGTCTTGAAATAGTTTTATTCTTTAATTGATTCGGCATATTACAGATAAAGAATAAATATACAAATATATGTGGCATGTTATTTTACAGTGGTGTCTTCACTTTTATTACATATCATTTTCAATTTATCTTAACTGGTTTGAAGCAATTATTTTCTTACGAATTCTTTTAATTTTCCTTTATTGTACAGGCCAGGAATTAATCAATTGAAACTACATTAAATGAAAAAAAAAAATTATCTTGATTCATATCAGTTTTGACTAACTGTGCCATCTCCCTCTCTGGAAAAATCATTGATGTAAGTGGAGGTGCCTCCACTGTAGTAGATTTGCTAATGCTCCATGCTACTTGTACATATCTTAGTTTTAATATTGCATATTAACTTCTTGATGAGCTAGTCTATAAGATTTTAGAGATTAGTCATGGAAATTTTGAAAAATTAATTCTATTAAAAAGATTTCTTTGAATTTAAAACAAAGAAAAGATTTAACTTTTATATCTGTATAGCAGCTAGACATTGTTTAGATGAACTAGTTTTGCTTAAAGATATGACTACCTGTCCAAAATCTTGGATTATATTTTTAGTTCAAAAGAACACCTTATGAAGAATGAAGCTTCACGATAGATTTCCTTGGAGAAAGCCAATTCCAAGAAAACCAAAAACAGCAACCCAAAATGGAACTATCACTTCATTACATTATCTGTAAAACTGATTAATAAATCTAAATTTGATACATTTTGTACATAATATATATTGACAATGATTAACTATCTTTTCTGATATTTACATTCAAAGAGTTAATTATCATAATGATTATGATAGTGATGATGATAGCAAAGACTTGTAGAAACTGATTTTCTTATATGTAGATCTTGCTGCTGACTTTTTATCTATTCATTACTTTTGTGCATTTGTAAAGCAAATAGTTGAGTGGTTGGGATCAGAAGCAGCTTATCGAAGAATCAAAGCCATTATTCCTCTTTAGGTGTATTTCAGCGGCATACCACAGCAATCCAATTGTTATGCTCTGTGTTGACTGGAGCACCACAGACCTTCATGGGAAATCTTTTTTTCTTTTTATATGTATTACAGTTTCTGCTTTAAGCAAGTCTTTTTTCCCTTTTACTCAAAAGCAAAACCAGTGTTTTTATTTTTATTTTTTTCATTTATTTATACATTTTTTATTTGCATTTGTTGCTAAGCTACTGTTGTGCTATGCACTCTGCCAAGATTTTTTTTTCTGTGATTCCAACCGCACTGATCTACCCAACTGCAGCAATGCATTGTGAGCAGGAAATTTGGCATCACTCACTTGAATTATGTTGTGAGGATTTAATCCAAACTTCCTACATAGCAGATTTAGATGGGGAGGGGACATGTACTTTCCTTGTTTTGTTTTAAAATCTTTTCTTTTCCTAAAATGATAAAAAGAACAATAAATTTAGAAGCAGAAAATATGTCAATTGCATAAGACAATTGTGTCATCAATATTTTAAGTAATAGTATAGATAAATCAAATAAGTTTTTGATAGCTAGTTGTACTTCTTATAAATTGTCTCTCATTAAGATTTTGCTGTATCAGACCAAATTCAATGTCAATGCTTGCTTCTAATTGTGATCTCCATATAAAACTTTTAATGACATTTTTATACAAATCCAATTGAAGAAATGAATTTTCCAAAAACTATTACCCTGTAAAAACTGCTTTTATCTTATATCAACCTAAGCAGAAATCATATTAATAGAATTTAGTTAATTGTGATAATCAGGTGTCTAGAACCACTTGTTACCTTGACACCAAAAAAAAAAAAAAAAACAACAAAAAAAACAAAACAAAAAAGAAACTAAAATACATCCCAAATTTCTTAACTTTGCTATAACTTTGATATTATTCATATTCTATTATTTTTGATTTTGTTATAAAACATCTACTTTAAGCTACAAACCCTTTCATCAGAATAACTCTTTTGCATTTTGAATCAAAAAACTTCAAACGAATTATTACATAATTCTTTAATTTCAAAGAACTCATCAACTTATAAGTATATTAATTTTTATTAACTTATAAGATTCTATTTTGAATAATAGTTATTGCCTTATATAATGGCCATGAACACCAAATATTACTAAATTTATTTCCCATTACTTTTGTGATCGTATAGATTTCTATTTTATTCTCTTAAATATGTATTTTGACTTTATGGCAACTTCTGGATGAAATGGATCAACCAATTTTTTATGACCTCATTATAAAATTGTATTATATGTAAAAAAGAAAGAAGAGGAAACAGCTGTGGGCAGACAAAACAATTTGATACTATACGATTTCATTTATTCCAGTTTTCTTTTTTATATGAATAGGTACATGCATAACAACTAAACTAGTTTAATTCTTTGTTTTATGTCTCTATTGATGGATTTAACAAAATTGATTACAGTTTCTTAAGAAAAAGTTTTGTTCCCAAAAGTTTGGTTTTTACCATTGTTCTTTATTTGTTCAAATTGAACTTTTTTCGTTATTGTCTCGACATTGTGAAATTATCAGTAACGTTAGGTTTTAGTACTCGTGATTTATAGAAGTATTATTCTATTCTTACTTAAGTATACTATATTACCACAGCCATCACAATCTGTATCAATCAATTAATTGAGCACAGGTTACAATTCATGGAAGAGGCATCATCTCATTTTGTATTCAAGAAAATTAATACCAATTAAAAAGAAGTATTTATGCTCAACTCTTTGAACATATAAACCCAATATTCTAGGTTGAGCTCTATTTTACTGTATACCATAAGCCAGAAATTTCAAGCTGAGCACTATTTAACTATTCAAGCTCAGGTAGATTACATTAAATGCTACTAACAAAAAGCTTTATATAATTACCATTTATAGTCTTTCTTTTAATGAAATGCTGGGATAGCTTTAAACAAAAATATTTCCATTCTAGAGTGAAGTCTGAATATATTTTATGTTCTTTTTTATGTTAATTTTTTTTTTAGCTCAGGTACAGGGTATTTAACAATCAATAAGCTCAGTGTTCAAAGGGATAACAGGGAACAAACTTTATATCTAGTTGCTTTATCTAACATACACTATAAATAAGTTGTTGGCGACCAAAGTCAAGGGTGACCTGAGGGCTCCCATTTCGATAGCTACTACACCAAGGTGTAGGGGAGGGCGCTACTCCTTTACCTGGACAATGTAAAAATAATCAAAATATGAGCCCTTTCAGAAGTAAAGTAAATATTTTCTTCTACATGTTAATAGTGATGAGTACTAAAAAAAGAACTATTGTTTACATCTGATTTTTAGCATATTTACTTTTATTTAATTATATATATATATATATATATATATATATATATATATATATATATATATATATATATATATATACATATTGAAATGATTGATAGTAGTGAATTTGACAGTATGATAGAAATATGTGGAAAGTTGGATAAATAAAACACTTAACTCCAATTGAGATGTGTGATATTTCATTCAGCTTTATTTCATCAAACTTCTACAGACAAAGACTGTTTTCTGAGTTTTTCTATTCAAAAGCATGTGAGGTGGAACGATAGGATGATGAAGCGGGTATAGTTGTAGCAGGAAAGAAGGGAGGGATTTAAAGTCAAATGTATCAGGTTTCATTAAAGATTTTTGTTTTGAAATTGGCGATAGATTTTAGGAAACTGATAAGAAAAAAATTGGGAAGGGTAGGGTGAAAGGGGTTTCAGTATATCTTGTTTCATGGAAAGATATTGACTATGATGTGATGTTGCAAAAATTTGTATATATTGTGGTATCTAGGTGTAATTGGGAAATGTGTGATAAGGAAAGGATTCTCAAAAGTATGACAATCGAAACACCCTTTTCTCCCACATGTTAGAGCTCAAACACACATTCAATTTTTACCAAGCCACCCTATTCAAATTCACACACTGCAAAAAGTCCCAAAGACTACTAGAATCTACGGTCACTTTCAAAACAAACCATATAAAACAATGTTCAGGTTTTTACCAAATCTCACCATACCTGGCGAACATCATACAAATCAAAAACAAAATCAAAATAGAAAATGGATAGAAAAAACATTTTCTTCACTCTGTGCCACCATACTTTTGAGAATCCTTTCTTTATCACTTTACCTCTTGCCCTTTCTCACCCCAATTACCACCTAGACACAAGTGGAGTGTGAACTCACTTACTTTCATCCAGCCCTTGCATTACTAAGAAAAGAGTAATTTTATTCATTTCATATTTGTGTTCGCATTTATATGGCCTTAAGGATTAAACAGTTATGTGTAGGATTTGAAATTCCTATCTCAACTACAAGATAGCCAAATCAGCTTGTGCTATAGAATATGCCAACTGCATCTCTGCAGAAGGGCAAGACTCTCCCCTTCAATGAGTGTCCTGGGTATGACACTAAACAATCTGATGGTGAGACTCCAGTTCTGGAGCTTTGGAGAATGATGAGTACCCCTTCATTGCCATTACTTCCAGATCCTCTCTGGCCCGGAGTAGTAAAACCTGATAGGGTTCTATATATGGGTCAAATAGGTTTGACTTTTAAACTGTGTGCAGACAAATGACTTACGTTAAATTGAATTGTTAGAAATAGAACTGATGTCTAATTGAATAGTTAGTGATACATAGTAATACTTGGAACCATTTGACCATGTACAAATGAATGAATAGTATTCAATAGAATAATAAGTGTTAAATAGCAACACTTGTAACAACTTCACTGTCTCCAAACCAATGATTAATACTGAGTAGAATTATTAGTGTTAGATAGCAATAATTGAAACTATTTAACTGTGTAGAAACAATAGCAATACTAGTGTGCAAATTAGTTCTAACTCATTTGAAAACAAAAATACATACAATCTATTCACTTACAAATCATATATGTATATCTATATATAGAGAAATAGTACATACTTAATGATACAAACAAAATTTACTCATATATAAAAAAACAACTGCAGAGGTCTTAATGGACAATTAACTCCAATTGAACATTCACAGACACATAAATCCTGGAATTAAATACAATCACACCCTAGCAAAACAAATCTTGCTATATATATATACTCATGTATATATATATATATATATATATATATATATATATATTCCAGGCACACTATTACGTTCACTTTTGGACAAATACTATTGGGAAAGGTATGAATCCCCTTATCCTCTCAGCTATGGGTTAAATAGTTCTTCTGTTCTTCTAGAAGGATGTGTATTTGGCGTTAAATAGCCCAAAAAGGTTGATATGCCATTAAACGGCAAAACAAACAATATCACGCCTCTAAATCCATTTTAAGTGTTTGATTTATCTAACTTTCCACATATTACTATCATATATATATATATATGTGTGTGTGTGTGTATATATATATATATATATATATATATATATATATATATATATATATATACAGAGAGAGAGAGAGAGAGAGAGAGAGAGAGAGAGAGAGAGAGAAACAGATGATTTATCCCGCTCATGTATAAATAATCAGTTGTCAGGTGGATGTACATCACTGGAGTTTATGAATAGATCCAAACTGAAATGCTAGTGACTGCCATGTGTATTAACATGTTCTTTGTTGATCAAAGACTCAGAAATAAATTTATATACTTAGCAGAATCTAATCACAAAGGTTTCCTCTTCCTCTTGAACCGACATTTCTTGAAGTATTTAAACTAAGAATCCATTACTCTTTGAGGTGCAGAGTGGTATACCATTTACTAGTAGAATTTGTAAACCAAATCCAAATTTTGGGTAAGACAGCTGATGTTCATTTCAAACTAATATCCTTGAAAAAGACATAAATCCATTAATCTTTGAAATCTAACCTATTTCTTATCCATTTCAACAAAATCTCTTGCAATATTTATAAAGCAAGTCTTGACCTCTCTTCCCAGTCAACTGGGGCAGCTGTAAAATATATCCACTGCATCTTTGCTGATTGATAAAACCGCCTGCTCCCAACCAATGTCCTGTATATGACAGTAAACTGCATTTGATGGTGAGGCTCTAGTCCTGGAGCTTTGGGAAACATAGAGTACTCTTTTCATTACTCCCTGGTCCACTCTGCCTGTTAACGTTCCATCTATGGGTCAAATAGAACTGTTTAATCATTTACTATACTTCAAACGATTTAACTGTGAGCTAACAAAGGATTAATAATTAATTGAATTATTAGTATTAGATAGCAATACTTGAAACCATTTAATTGTGACAAACAAACAAATGATCAATATTAAATAGAATTATTAATATTAACAGAAATACTTGAAGACATTTAGCTACATGCTAACAAATGACTAATATCAAATTGAATTATTAGTATTAGGAAGCAATACTTGAAACCATTTAATTGTGTCTTTGCTCATATGTGCATGTATATTCCCTCAAATGGATCACATGTTGTATATATTTATCCAACCCCTCTGCCATAGGTAGGACAAAAGATTGATTTTCAAGCAGAGTAAAACTGGTTTGAATTCAGAGTTTTCCTTCCTGACTGGTTGTCCAGTCAAGGTTAAAGAACACAGTCTGCCCTGCTATTTACCCATAGGTGGGAGGAGAACAAATGTATTTATGTCTTTCTGAAAGATATTAGCAGGAAGTAAAATGCAAACAGCCTCATCCAAGATTTGAACTAGGATCACTGGTTCTATTTCCTACAATGATAACCGTTATGCTAAGTGTACCTCTTGACCACACATTGTAGACTGCATTTGAGCATATATTGGTAAATACTCACTTTTCATTACCTATCACAACCTGTTTAAAAAGTGGAACATTTTTGTTACAATTAAGTAGAAAATCAGGCATGTGAATATGGTTCAGTGAGCATATTTTTTTCTCACTTTTTTTTTGCTTATTTATGTAGAAGCCACACATCAATGATTAATATCAAATTGAATTATTAGTATTAGGAAGCAATACTTGAAACCATTTAATTGTGCGCATTTAACTGGCTCATTTAGAAAATAATGTTACCTACAAATTATTCACTTAAAAATCAAATGTATAAACAGGAATTAGCATTAAATAACTCTCAAAAGTTGATATTCCATTAAACCAAATAAGTAAAAGTAAAGTTGGTGACCATAGTCGAGGGTGACCTGAAGGCTCTCTTTTCATTAGCTACTACACCAAGATGTAGGGGAGGGTGCTACTCCTTTACCCTTGATCCGTTCTTTATAATGCTGAGTGTTAAGCAAGTTGGTATCAAGTACCATTTTTAAAAATTTTTGGTATGACTTGAATTTGGATTGAACCCCAATCTCCAGGGCCATTTGGTGAACACTCTACTAAGCCACAAATAACCTAACCTATCTTGACCTCTTACATATCATAGTCAGGTAGTTCAGCTAGTGTTACTATATTTGAAATTTTAATGAGCTGAAGTAATCAAAAAATATTTCTATTTATCTTGATGCCAATTTTTGTAAATCAATAAGATGTCATGATTGTTTTTCATATATGTTGGTTGGTTGGTTGGTTGTTTGGGTTTTATGGCGTATCAACTTTTGTAGGTTATTTAATGCCAAATCCATTTTTATACATATGTGGTGCATTCAATAAGTTTCCAGACTTTGTTTGTACAGACATTTAAAATTGTTGTAGACTCTTGAAAATTCAGTAAGTTATTGCTATACATCTTATGAGATGACAGACCAATTTTTATGATTTCATGTTCAAATGAACACCTACAGCAGCAATTGGAATACACCCTGTCACAGCTAGTGAATTTCCAAAATGCAATCTGGACGTGAGGACACTTTAGAAGAACGATATGCAATAAAATTCTGTTTTAAACTTGGAAAAAATGCCACAGAAACGTATGGAATGCTTCAGACTGCTTTTCGACCATCTTGCATGAATCGAGCATTAGTTTTTGAGTGGCATAAGAGATTCAAGGAAGGTAGGGAGTCTGTGAGGGATGATGAGAGGTGTGGGAGGAGTAAGGAAGTCAATAGACCATAGTTGATTGGCCAAAGGGTTAGGGTTAGGGCTAGGGTTACTATGTTGAGGTTTAAAGGGAGTTCAGGAAGACATTCCGTCGGAAGAGGCCAGCACTCTTCAAATCGAGTCAGTGGCATTTCCACGAGGACAATGCACCAGTCCACAACTCCATCCTTGTCACAGACTATTTGACCAAGATGGGCATCAAGACAGTTGCTCAGCCTTCCTATAGTCCAGACCTTGCTCCCTGTGACTTTTGGTTATTCCCTAAGCCCAGAGGCTGTCGTTATGAGACAATTGAGGAGATGAAAGAGGCTGTAACGAAGGTCATTGACATGCTCACACAAGAGGACTTCAATGGGGCCTTCCAGAAGTTGTTGGAACAGTACAACAAGTGCATTGCAGCCGGAAGAGATTACTTCGAAGGGGAGTAGAGTTTCATATGTGTACTATCAATAAAAGTGCTCATACGAAAAAGTCTGGAAACTTATTTTATGATCCTTGTATAATCAGTTCAATTTCAAACAATTCCGTTTAGCATGAGTACACAGTTTAAGTGTCAAAAACATTTTTATTTCAAGCTATTCAGTTTAGTCAAAATGTTCTAATTTACACAATTCAGTTTAGTATGAGTATAGTTTTTGTCCATGTGTGTGGACAAAAACTATACTTATACTAAACTGTTAAATGTCAAAACTGTTCTCGTTCGAATAATTCAATTTAGCATAGTACAGTTTCACTGTCAAAAACAGTTCTATTTCAGACAATTCAGATTAGCATAAGTACGTAATTTAAATGTCAAAACAGTTCTATTTCAAGCAACTCAGTTTAGCATAAGTATGTAGTTTAAATATCAAAACAGTGCCATTTCAAGTAATTTAGTTTAGCATTAGTATGCAGATTAGTTCTATTTAACCCATAGATAGGGCCCTGTCTGGTGCTACCACTCCAGACCAGATTGGAACTGGGAGCGATGGCATTTCTCAAAGCTCTACTAGAACCTCACCATCAGACTGTTTAGTGTCATATCTAGGACATTCATGGTGGTGGGTATCTTACCCCTCTGCCGAGAAGCAGTCGGTGTATTCTGTCACCCCAGCCGACTGGGCAATACACAGAGTTAAATTTAAAATCAGTTTTATTTCAGATAATTCAGTTTAGCTTAAGTACAGTTTAAATGTTAAAACAGTTTGATTTTAAACAATTCTGTTTAGCATAAATACGCAGTTTCAAGACAAAAACAGTAAGCTCGAAACTACAGTTAAGTTCTATTTGATCATAGATAGGACCCTATCAGGTGCTGCCATTCCGAGCTAGAGTGAAACTGGGAGCAATGGCAATGAAGGGGTACTCCGCATTCCACATAGCTCCAGCAATAGTGGAACTTCACCATCAGATTGTTTAGTGTCATATCCAGGACATTTGTTGAAGGGTGGGGTTCTTACCCTCTGCAGAGATACAGTCAGTATATTCTACAGTCCCAGCTGACTGAGCAATTCATATATGTATCTTTTTTAATAATATTAGCCAACATAAAGTGTCCCATCTAATCATCGTCATCATCATTAAGGAATGCTGACGCTATGGATTTCTTTGAATCTCTCTTGTCATTCATCTCTATTATTTATCACTTTTAGCAAGTCCTCTAAGTGGCATCCAGTGTTTGCACAGAGCTGATGAATCTAAGTCTGTACTGATCAGCCAACACTGGTGTGACCATTTGTAGAAATCCAAAGGATAATGTAACTGTTACTGCTATAACAGTGATTGACTCACCCGTTGGTGTCACTGATTTCTTTATCACTTGAGTCTTGCAAGGAAATACATTGATACTCTTTCTATACATAATCTGCCTTGATTGTATACTATGAATGTCAATAGATCTAATGAAAGAAAATGGTTTCACTAAAAATGTCAAGACACAGATGATATCTAGCAGAAACTATTACTGATGTAAACTACACAGATGATCTAATGCTTCTTGCAAATAACAATGAACTAATATGAAAAAATTACTGGGAATATTATTTATCTTTCAAGCGAAATTCTAATGAGTAGTTTTAAATTGATATGAAAATTTTCAGATTCTTGTAGATGGAAAAAAACTTGAGTAATTATAACTTATTTATTTAGTTTATTCTGTTATGGATAGTTTTTCTTTTATTCAATAATTTTCTGCTCTTTGCAGAAGTTCAAAATATTTATAGAAAATTCTTTTGAGTGTTATATATTTCTTTTTATAAATATTTTTGTTTTTCAAATGATGAAAATATATTTAGATTAAAATCTAGTTAAATTTGAACAAAAATTGGAAAAACTGCTTGTGTGATTCAGTGTGTTCATTCAAATTATTTACTGTATTTTTATTGGAATATCATAACAATAATTGCCATCTTCATTCTATATAGAGTTTGAAGTTATTTATTCTTAAACAAGTTTTCTTTCATGCTGATGAATACTGTACAATCTTATTTGGCAAATGTCTTTATTTTTTGACAATCTCTTGTTCACTGCATTAACTCAAGGACAACTAAAGCTATGGACTCTAAATTGTTATTAATGGAATCCCAGAGATTGTTTGTAGAATAATAATCTTTAAAAATCATAACCATCTTTCTTTTGAGTTTTTTCTAGTCTCCAGAAAAATCATGACTTTAAAAAATAATTTTTTTGTGTCTAAAAGTAGTACAAGCAATATCCACAAGCGGACCATAAACATTAATCTTTCAGTGACATTTATTATTCATTAAACATAGTTTGCTATTATATATGTGCTTATTGCTGCAATAACGGGATAGAAAATCTTTTGTTGAGCATCATTTGAGCAGTAACAGTTTCTTTGGGAAAACCAGATGATAGAAACATTTGCTCCATTTTTTCTCTATGTATGGAATCAAATGCCTTGGAAAAATCTACAAAGAAGAGTGTTGCTTTGAGATTTTTTGCATGTACTCCTTCGGTGATTTGACGAATAGTCAGAACCTGAGAAGTTGTCGATCACTTTCACTGAAAGACGTTCTGTTTATTCCTAAGAACTTTCTCAACTTCAGATCATATACGAGTGAGAAGCAGGATGTAACAGTAAAGGTTATACCTCTGCAGTTCTTTGAGATTTTGATATCACTTTTCTTTAGTAAGGGGAGGATGCTGCTTTTTCTCTATTTTTCTATTGTATTTTTGTTGTTCATGGCATTACATAATCGAAGAACTATGTCATCAAATTTCCTTCTTTTCCATAATTCAGGAGATATTTCATGAAGATCTGCAAATTTTCTGCTTTTACTTGTTTTCAGAACTGTATCAAGTTTATCACTCTGAAGTATCTAAGTTTCATGTCTGTGATTTCAGGAGGGTTTCAAAGCTGATTTTTTAAATGTTCTTTCCACTTCTGAAGACTTTCTTCATGACCAGAAGCTTTTAGTTTTGATCTCAGGAAGCTTTTCCTTCCACTAACTTCATTGACTTTCTGCCATGCTAATCGAGATTGTTCATTTTCAACAGAATTTCTGATTTTATTGATTTGACCTTGAATTCAAGGTCAAATCTATTTTTCATATATATGTATGTGTGTGGGAGAGCTTTGGTATTGATGACTCAAACCTTGGTCTTCATATTTGTCACATCTTAGTACCGAAACTCATCACCACTCTTAATGGAGAATGAGAACACCATTCAGATACTTGTAGCTGGGGAAATGTATTATGGTTTAACATTTCCTTGTGCCAATCAATATAAAACAATTCTGGATGAATTAACAAGAAAATATTTATTCCCTGTGCAAATTTAATATAAAGGATAGAGGAATTACATGAAATACTAAACATACATTAGGGAGAAAGTTGTGGTGTATAGACTTATGTCAAAGTATTGTTCTATGCGTGGTACAACATGAGGTTTGTTGGAGCAAAAGTCACCCCTGTCCCTATTGGGAGACAAACACATTCATGTCTGTTTCTTGTTATTGAGGCCAGAACAAAGTGATTTAACTAACTTTATACCTAGTGCAATAACACAAGTTCATTTTATGGTAGGGAGCCACAAACAAGTCAAGACATGCATGCCTATACCAAAAAATGCTTGGTCAGCATTTCCCTATTGTGGTGTGTCAGGTGTTGAGCAATAAACTCAACTTAGCAAAGCATCGGGAAGACCCCCTGAGACCATGCAATCCTTTGCCAGGTGTTTTCTGGAAGGCAAGGTATGTAATCACTATAGATATATACTAGTGAAAACTGGAAATAAATCCAATGGTATATAACTATAAATGATGAAAAAAAGATATTGAGAGATTGTATTTATATATAATTATATATATATATATCAATAATATGCCAACTTGTCAATAATATGCTAATGTTTACATTCCATTTTATTTTAGTTAAACTATCTTCAAGGCAATGCTAGTATGTAATGTTTTGTCTTATTTAAAGATTATTTTCAAATGAAAAAAGATGAAAGAAAAAAAATTAGAAAATTCTTTCCATTCTATTATCATTAATAGTATTTTGTTCCAAAATGTATGTGACTTTTCACAATATAATAAAAAAACTAACAGAATTATTAGATGACAAAATACACAACAAACCATAATTAAAAATACAGATATTTTTAATACATCATATAAAAAATTAATTATAAAAGAAAATAAATTTTGGTTTTCATTAATTACTTACCACCCTATAATTTCAAAAATTCATTGACTTCCAAGACTCATAAATGTCAAATTCCTGTAAGACCAATTATTTCTAGTATAGACAGTATGCCTCATAAAATTACCAAGTCTTTAGCCGAAATATTAGTCCCTCTTTTAGGTATGATTAGTAGTTCACATATCAAGAATTCTAGTGATTTATGCCTTAAAATGAATAATATTAACATGAATAACAAACCTTTAGCCAGTCTAGACATAAAAACATTATTTACTAATTTTCCTTAAATATTTATAAATCATCCCAAGAATACTAATATCGCATTACCTTTAACAGTTGACAGAGTAATCAAATTTTCACATTGTGTACTAAATATTGCTTTTTATAATATAATGGTATTTTTTATAGATAAAAATTTGGTTTACTCATGGGTACACTTCTTAGTGGGGGTCCTTATTTGTTTATTTCTTGAATCAAGTCCTTTTAAATTTATAATACTCAAGGATTGTTGATATTTCTGTTACATTGATGATATATTATTTATATATCTATGAAATAACTTTAAAATTACCGATAAATCAAACAAAATAGAGATTACCATAGATTTTACTTACGAACTAGAAACTAGCAACACCATAGCATTTTTCGAGATATCATCAATGAATAATAATAGCAAATTATAATTTAAACCTTATCATAAATCAACTAATAAAAATGACCATTTACTTACATCATTATACCAAAATAGAAAAATGGAATGATTGTAGGTTTTTACCTTAGACCCCTTAGAATTTGTACCCCTAAACTTTTAAATGATGAACTTGATTATTTAGAAAATTCCTTGGCACAACTTCAATATTACAAATCTTTTATATAATGTCTTAACAGAAAGCTTTTAAAATTCACAAATACAAATGATTTCCAAACATTTCCATTAACAATTTTTCAAATACCAGGCCATTGGCTAATGAGTAGAGTGTTCGCCAATGGTCCAGGAGACCAGAGTTCAATCCCTGGCTGAGTCATACCAAAGACTCAAAAAATGGTACTTGGTGTGGCCTTGTTTAACATTTAGCATTATAAGGTACGGATCAAGGGTAAAGTGGAACAATCCAGAGAATGGAGTAGCACCCTCCCCTACACCTCAGTGTAGTAGCTATTGAAAGGGAGCCTTCAGGTTACCAACTTTTACATCAATATATTGTTTTACCCAATAATTCAACTATACACATCTTCAAAAGATCTAAACAACCATGTCTGACAGTTACAATTTCTTTGAAAATGATTTGGAACTTTAATAAGAACAAGAATCATATCAAATCTGAAGCTGGTGTATATCTGATTGCATGATAAAAACTATATTGGTGCGACTTCAAGGTCAATCAAAAAACATAACTATAATCACATCAGAGATGTTAGAATAGGCGATGGCTGAAACATGTTAGTAAAACAGAATATAGTAACCAAAAATATAGTTTAAACTTTAAAGATTCTAAAATGTTAGTTAATATACATTGTAAACTACACAGAAAAAATATTGAATCAAAAATTATTTCTAATTATGATACTTTCAAACAAAGACCTAGTTTTTCCAACTCATCTCCTTATAAGATTAAATTAGTCCTAGGTAGTTACAGTATCCCTTATCTAAATTAGACTTTATCTATTATTTATAAATTATACTTACTGTTATGATTTCTGATCAAAATATTTTCTAAACTATATTTTTATTGCAAACAGCAATATAGTAGGAGATTTTTTTCCAATCACTATATACAATGTATTACCTTCCTTGGATGAAGATTGACCTTATTGGTGGTTAGTATCTCTTACTTCATATCTTGTATTCTACACTATTTTAAGGAATTTACTTTTCCTCACATTTGAGTTGGGATTGGAGTGCAGTATCTGTTCATTTCCCCCAGTTGTGTCCTTATCTTTGGGAAAGATGTGGAAAAACCCTGAGATTAGACTGGTCCAGGGAGTTCCATCTCTGTGGCAATACCTCCTCTATTTCATCAAAGGGGAAGAGTCAGCATAATCTGACATCTGTGTGACATTGGTCTTTGCTCATATGTGCATGTATATTCCCTCAAATGGATCACATGTTGTATATATTTATCCAACACCTCTGCCATAGGTAGGACAAAAGATTGATTTTCAAGCAAAGTAAAACTGGTTTGAATTCAGAGTTTTCCTTCCTGACTGGTTGTCCAGTCAAGGTTAAAGAACACAGTCTGCCCTGCTATTTACCCATAGGTGGGAGGAGAACAAATGTATTTATGTCTTTCTGAAAGATATTAGCAGGAAGTAAAATGCAAACAGCCGCATCCAAGATTTGAACTAGGATCACTGGTTCTATTTCCTACAATGATAACCGTTATGCTAAGTGTACCTCTTGACCACACATTGTAGACTGCATTTGAGCATATATTGGTAAATACTCACTTTTCATTACCTATCACAACCTGTTTAAAAAGTGGAACATTTTTGTTACAATTAAGTAGAAAATCAGGCATGTGAATATGGTTCAGTGAGCATATTTTTTTCTCACTTTTTTTTGCTTATTTATGTAGAAGCCACACATCAAAGTGATTAACATAATAAAGCTGTTGTAAAATATTTTTGCAGCTGATTTGGATACTTTCAGTATGTTAGCTATTTCCTACATTATATAACATTGATTATTCTAAAATAATGTCTTGATTTGATTGCTATCAACTTTGAATACTCTACCTGACTTTGAAATATAGGTCAGCAAGAAATCTCCTGGATGAAAGTTAGCAAACATATTCATTCACAGTACCTTCTAAATAAACTGTAAACCATTTTTTCAGTTAGATATCTTATTTCTTCTTTTACATTCTCAGGAATGTGTTACTTCTAAGACAGAATAGGTTTGGTATCTTTGTTTTTAATGGCATATCAACCTTTGTGGGTTATTTAATGTCAAAGTCATCCTTGTAAAAGAACAGCAGTGATACTATTTAAACCATAGCTGGGGAGATTTGGGGACTCATACCTTTCCCAAGGGTATTTAATCCAAAAGTGAACGTAATAGGATAACTGGAGTTAAAATTCACTTACTTTGAGGCTCCAATCTAGCCACACGGACTCCCTTGACAGAATAGTTATTATTTACTAAGATTAGTTTAACTGTAGCACAAGGTCAAAAATATAAGACACCTAGTGAGGATCTATCACACTAGAATACTAAGGTACATCATAATAATTTACTAAGTTTAGATTGATTATGGCACAAGTCTACAAGTATGGTGCACCCACTGAGAATCAAAATCACTTGTAATGGTCTACTAGTCTTGCTCATTAACCATATACACTACAAGAGGCACCTTTGAACATGATTTATTATAAAGGAAGGATAAGTGAAAAAATCCTAAACATTTTTGTATATTATCTATATTTTGATTTAAATAGAATCTGTAAAAAAAGTGTTATAATGTTTATTATTTATGTTGTATATTTAAAAAAAAAAGAATGAAAGTAAGTTTGAAAAATGGCTCTGTAGCTCTGTAATATTTGGTTAACTAATCAGAATTTTGAATTGGAGTGAAATACAAACATTGGGGTTCAGGTTTCTGAGGGTTAATATTTTTTGCTTTAGAAGTAATGAAACTCTTAAGTATTCTTATTAATATTCACTGAATTAGCAGTTAATATGTATTTCCACTTAGAAACTTGGATTGATATATCTGAAAATATATAATTATAGGTTGATAAATGCTATTTATAGTTGGCTTGAATTTATGCAGCAGTTTGCTGTTCCTTATTAGGAATTTTAATCCAAATAAAAAAAAATCATCCCCTGCAATGGTTCTAAAGTTAGATATTTTATTATTGATTGGTCAATGTTATTGATATATCCTATTTAAGCTAACATTGTAAATGTAATGTTTTTAACCTCTATCCATAAGAAACTCCATAAATTTCCTCTACTACAACCTGCTCATTGGCCTAGTGGGATAGAGTGTTCACCAATGGTCAGGGAGACAGGGGTTTAATCCCAGGTCGCATCATACCAAAGACTTTAAAAATGGTACTTGATACCTCCTTGCTTAACACTCAGCAATATAAGGTACATCTAAAGGGTAAAGTGGAGCAATCCAGGGAAAGGAGTAGCGCCCTCCCCTACACCTCAGTGTTGTAGCTATTGAAAAAGGAGCCTTCTGGTCGCCCCCGACTACGGTCACCAACTTTACTTTTACTTACTATTTTTTTTATGTATGGAATCTAAATAAGTCAATTATATGATTTAAATTTAGTGAAGGCTTCATATTGAAGGTCACAAAAAGTCATAATCTCAAATATGAATTCGTCACAAATTTAAATGGTATAATTTACTTATTTAGGCTCCAAAACTTTTTCACTACAGTTAAAATTATAATACTTTGGTCTGCCTTTGATATTGTCTTGTTATTCATTTTTAGAACAGAACCTGACTGATAAATCCCTTATTTTTTATATTCTCCATCAATATAAATACTTTTTTTAAAAGTTATTCTACTTTTTTTAACACATCAGAAGATAATATTTCTTATATCTGAAAAGATTTAGATTTTCATTCTTTTATTATTGATTAGTTAAATTAATGAATTCATAACAAGTTTAAATCTTTCAATTGTTTAAAATGAAAAAAATACAAGAATAAAGTAGGAGACAACATTATTTAAATTTCCTACCAAAAACTTTTCCTTGTTTACTTAAAGGCTCCTTTTAGCAGTCAGTAAACATTATGTCAAGTCATATCTGATTTATAGAATTTATATTATAGTTAAATGCAAATAAATAAATATAAGGAAAATCCTTATAATTAATATTTAACAGTTATCTCTCTTAAAAAGTTATAATATGCAGGGTGAGTGTGAACACTACCTTCTACACTTATTATTATTTTACTCATTTGAGAGGTTTTCACACCAGCTTTTACTGATGGTTTTTCACTGGAGCCTGAGTGACAGCAAGTCTCCTCAAGTCTCCAAGACTCTTCTTAGTATTCTGGTCGATCTCAGCAATGCGGTAGTTTGGATGGTCTCCATTCGTCCTCTTATTTCCAAGTCCTCCAGTCCCTGTACCAATTCTTTGGTGTCTGTACTGAGCGCACCAATTACAATTGGTATCACCATCACTTTCATGTTCTATAGTTTTTCAGTTCTTTTGTAAGGTCTAGGTGCTTATCTCTCTTTTTGCTTTCCTTCAGTTTTACACTGTGGTTAGCCAGAACGTTAAAGTCCACTTTTCAGCAGGTGCTCTTTTTTGTTGATCTTCAATAGGTCTGGTTGTCTGGCTGAGATTAAATGATCCATTTGTATCTCAAAATCCCAAAGAATTTTGTGTGTCTCATTATTAAATTGCCAATTGGATTAGACGTAGTTTTAAAAAAAAAATCTAATTGAGAACATTTTAAGTCTATTGCACTAATAAAAATCTCTCTTTAATGTGCCATTTTTACTATGTTACCGGAATGTATATGCAAAAATCTAATAATCATAAAATAGATGATTAAATCATTTTGCACTTTTTTTAGTATTGTTATTTAAAAGTTGAACCAAATTGTTTCTTTGTTTCTTTCTTTGTAACTTCTGTTACTTTAAGGCAAACAGATACATAAAATTAACTAGTGAACCCTGTCCTGATTCACATATCCAACCTGAAAATAATCAAAACAACTTCTAAGATTAATATTGAAATACTAAGTTAGTATTAATCTGACTGTCAGAGTAGGGTCAGGGGAGTATCACTTTGATCCTAGGCATGGATACTCAAATCTGACATATGTATAGATCCATATATAAATAATCTCATAATTTTATGGGGAGTAAATAAAATGAACCAAACTTAAAATATTCATATACTTTATATAATTACTTTATCATCAATTTATATACTTATTATAATTACTTTATCATCAACTTTTGAATCCTTGTACAGAATAAACTGTTGAATACTATTCCAGTTCATTTTTGGCCATCAAAATGAAAATTCCACAAAACTGTGTATTAAATAATGCCAATTAACTTGCTATATTCTGAATCTCTTTTAACCCTCTAAGCCCAATATTTTTTTTAGCTATTTTACTATATTCTGTAAGCCCAATATTTTGGTCTCAGTAAGATGATATTAGATACTAATAATAAAAGGATTAATGTAACAACTATTTACAGCCTTTATGGGATATCTTTGAATAAAGATATCTGCACTCTAAGAGGAAGTTTGAATGTGTTTTGTACTCAATTAAAAAAGAAAATTAAATCTATTTTGTGAGCTCAGGTACAGGGTATCTGAGGTCCAAGGTGCTAAATGTTCAAGAGATTAAAGGTAGTGATTTGAGTTATAACTTACCCTATACTGGAGATAATCCCTGAATGAGATGCAATCTTAAAAGTAAAATTGCTTCTAACTTTAAAAATATGATTTTATTTCTTAAATCTATTCTATCATAAAATTATTGAATTCAATAATTGATAATTATCTGTATTTAGTTGATTCTACTTGTATATATGATATTGTGTGTGTGGGTGTGTGTTGTAATATTTGTTTATCTTTTCTTTTTCTTTTTCTTTTTTTTTCTTTGTCCTATTGTCATCCAGAATTTAAGCTGTAGATATTACTATATCTTTATGATTATGGTAAATGATTTTATGTTTGAAAACATATCCTGTTTTAAATCTAAAAATTAATGTCTTTACTATGATTTTTTTAATTTTAAAACTGACTTTGAAAATACTTGCTTAAAGACCATTTTCAGTAGATATCAAGCTCAATGTTGAGTCATAACCTTTTTATAGAACTTGTATTGTAATTGATTACAAATAAATGAATAAGGGAATTATTTTATGATTAGCATTTAATAGTTATCTCCCTTGAGAAATTGTACTGATTGGGGTAAGCATGAACACAGACATCACACTGTTATTATTTAATTAGATCATAATATAGATATCAAATATGAATAAATGGATTTCTACCAGTTAGTGATAAAAACACCTTTCTAAAAGAATGATATCCAAGAAAAAATTATTTTTGTCTTTAAAAAAGAATAATTCTTTTATTATAATGAAAATAGTAAATTTATGATAATTGGTTAAATACAAATTTTCAGCTATAGTAATTGACATAAAGATTAAAATTAAATACGAAATAAGGATGGATACAGAAATATTTTATTTAATTCTTGAAATATTCAATTAAATCAGATGTGAATTAGCTAAAGGTCAAGTTTGAAACCAAAATAATTAATAAAAAATTTACATCTTTTTAGAGAGTAGAATTAAAGTTCACCTTTAAAAATTGTTGAAATAAAAAATAATCAGCATGATCATAGATAAAAAAAACAGAGAGAGCAACTGATAATCTACTAACTTGATTCGACCAACGGTTGGAAATTCTCATAATTACAAAGTTTGTTATTGCTTAGCAAAATATTTGGAATTTTCAACTGATGCACATATTTCAAAGAACACAAAAAATTGATAGAAAGGAGCTGAATAAGAAAATACTTATACTTTTTTTGTAACTTTTTTCAATTAACTTTAATTAATTAAAAAGTATTGAAATGTTTCCATCTGACAAGACTTAATTTTAAAATATTTGAAGACTATTTTGGCATAAGGAGTTCATATTGTTGATAAGTCATTAATACTGTGAAATTTCATTGGACAACTGAATTACTTCTCAGCATTTTTGATGCTCTTGATACATGTTTCAACCATTCCATCCTATGGTTCTCATCATGTATAATGTCTGGATAAAATATAGGGTCTCACTTTCCAGCTGAGTAAAACAAAGTGATAGCATATAAAAATTTCATAAGGAGTTCATGTTTATAAAAAGAAAAAAGTTTAATTATTTGAGCAAAACTTTTATACAATTGACCCATTTTAACAAAAATCTAAAATATTTCTATGGTTTGCACGTTTATCAAAATGTAGAGAATACAGTTTTTCAGCACATGATATTACATAAGTTGATTAAAATTAAATATACCAAATGTGGTGTTCATACTTACTGTATCCAAGGAAAGGTTTTAATAGTAAAAAGGTGTTATATTCTCAAGAGAGTGAGAGGGCCTCTCCTCATGAGAAGTCTCCAATAATTATAATCTGCAGGAAGCTATGAAACTGCAAAACTAATAGTACAGAATTTGCATTTTCAAATTTCAAATGAAAAAAATTTAGTAATTATTTTTCTCACTAAAATTAAACATTACCCACTAGCTTCATAGATAGTTCTTCAGGCTGGAGGTGTAAAATAATTGTGTATCATTATTGTTTAGTTAGGACTAACAAGTTCAAATAGAAGCAAAAATGATTAAATCATTAAATTTCTGAATTATATTCACTTAATTAATGAAATCTTTTCGAAACTGTGAATTTTTTCACACAATTATATCAACTTTACAACTTGATGTAAAGAATACAATTGATAAATCCATTTTCTGTTTGGTTGGTTTGTTCTTTAGAGTAAGAATTTTGAGTAAATTATTTATTAGTAACAAAAATTGTAAACAATACACTGTTTAAAAAGATAAAATAAAGTCTTTTTTTTTTTTGATTTGTCTGTTAATCTTGCTGTATGAGATCTAAGTCAATGTAAACAGTTATTTCAACTTGTAGCCGTTATTTGCTTTGGGGTTTAAATATGCATTAATTAAAATTGAAGTTTTCAGTTTTCATCAGGAAAATATTTAGGGATAGCTTTTTGATTTCATAACCTCGACTACAAAAATCACTTTTACAAATTGGTGAGATAATATTACTGTTCTAAGATATTCTTAATTTTTTTAAAGTCTTGTTTATTTGATTTTTGTTTGTACATTTTCTGAATGTTTTTTTATGTTTTGGAATTATCATGTGCAAAAATGTTAAACAATTGAAGTGCTATCTTTGTGAAGTATATCTGTCACTTTGATGTCTTCTAATTGTACTGTTACGTGTTTTTTTTTTGCTTTCTGAGAGATCTTGAAATCCTGAAAATATTCATTTATTGTAACAAAACAATTATATTAAACCCAAGTATCAAAATAACTTATGACTACCCTATAATTACCATGTCATTTCCCCTCACATTTACTTAACACAGCATATCTATCTTACTTTTATAATATCCAATGATAAAACAAACCACTTTGTTCAAATTAGTCATCATCATCATCATCATCATCATGTCGTGCTGGTAGCACGGATATCCCTGACCCTCTCTCGCCACTTTTCCCTATCGTTCATCGCCTCAGGCAGGTCTTCTGGACAACATCTCGTATCCTCACATAGTTGCTGAATGTATGTTCGTGCTGGTCATCCTGCTTTTGCACGGCCATGTGTGGGGGTCCATACACCCAACCAAGCCGAAACACTACTGCATAGTTTGGAACGAGCAGCTGCAGGCATAGGCCTCTATGTCAATGTACACAAAATGGAATATATGTGCTATAATCAAACGGGTGACATCTCCACTCTAGACGGAACCCCTCTTAAAAGAGTAGACAAATTCACTTACTTAGGAAGCAGCGTCACATCAACCCAAAAGGACATCGACATGAGGTTAATGAAAGCATGGACAGCTATCAATAGGCTATCGATTATATGGAAATCAGACCTAACCGATAAAATGAAACGCAGTTTCTTCCAGGCAGCAGTCGCATCGATACTGCTATATGGATGCACTACATGGACTCTAACAAAACAGCTGGAGAAGAAGCTAGACGGCAATTACACAAGAATGCTGCAAGCAATCTTGAATAAGTCCTGGCAGCAACACCCTACAAGACACCAACTGTATGGCCACCTGCCTCCTATCACGAAAACTATTCAAGTTAGACGAACCAGACATGCAGGACACTGCTGGAGAAGCAGGGACGAACTCATAAGGGATTCAAATTAGTACTGATAATAAATTCTTTAATTCTCGTTATTCAAATTATCTTCCTTTAAGTAAACCCTCGTGTCACCATTTTTTTTTTATATAGAAAACATTATTCTATAGAAGAAAAGTTGATAACAACAGTCAGAGTGTGAATTTTCTTTGGAAGGTGTGCAAGATGTAGCAAGTTGCTAAAACCAAAGATCTTTTATTATTCTGATCTTATTAAAGAAAAATATTTCAGCTCATTAGGTCAACTATACAGAGGTTAAATAAGCTATCAGACACACATAAACTATTTTTTGTATGCACACCATCTTTCCTTTTGTCTCTAAAAGATATTCTGGCCAGTAAAAACTGATATGTTTAAAACATGTCACATATCATTAATTAATATCAATTATGGGATTTTATAGCTATAGTATATTGTTGGAAATAAAATATTTTTATACTGTGATAGCTTAGATAGGTTTCTTAATGATCTTTAAATTTGTTTTAAAATTATTTAAGATTACAAATTACTCTAGTACACTTAAAAGATAAGACAATGACTTGTTGTAAATATGGGGTACACATTAGTTTGATCAAACATATTAGAAAATAAAACCAATGAATTGCATGAAATACTTGTTACTTTTATGTATACTTATTGGACCTTGGAGAAGGTTTTAACTTATAAAAGTATTGTTCTCCTTGGAGAAAGGGAGATTCTCATCAAGAGGGGATCTCTAAATAATAATCAGCAGGAAGTTATATTGCTGCATGACTAATTGTACAGAATTTAAATTTCCAAATTTCAAATGAAAAAATAAGAAAATTATTTGCCCTATTAAAATAATTAATCATATTTAACTGAAGATTTATTTATTAGGTTTATAGATAATTATTCAAACTGGAGAAATAAAATAAGTATGTATAATTATTGCTTAGTTTGGACTAATAATTAGGCATGAAACAAAAATGTTTAAATCAATAAATCTCTGAATGATCTTTCACTTAATGTTCTAATACACTTAAAAGACTAGACAGTGAGTTGTTGTAGTGATGGTGTGCACTATAGAACATCAAATAAATAAAAACATCAAATGGTTTTAAATTCTAGTCATTTGTATGTTTTGCATTTTATGATCTAAAGTTTTCCTATACATTTTCCAGTCACAGGTAATCCTTGTCTCATTGCTTGGGCATCACAGTAGAAAGATTAACATGAGAAGAATGATGTTCCTAAGGCAGAATAAAAGAGGGGCAAAGGAGGCCAGTTGCTACCCAATATGTATCCCCCAGGCATGAAGGGATGCAAAATTTACTATGGCTAATAGAACCTGTTAATTAATAATCATAATCTTCCCAAAGATATAATGCAACTGCCCTACATTAAACAGATACAACACAGTATTATGTATATATGTATTTACCAATCCCTCTGCATGAGCAGGGGGATGTCCTCATGGTGTAATGGTTAAAGTAATCAACTGTAGAATCGTAGTAAGCGAGTTTGAATTCCAGTCACTCTATTAAATTCACTTTTGGACAAATACCCTTGGAAAAGGTATGGACACCCTTATCCTCCTAGCTATGGGTTAAATAATACCACTACTGTTCTTCTAGAAGGATGACCTTGACATTAAATAACCTACAAAGGTTGATATGCCATCAAACAAAGAAACCAAACCAAAACAAGCGTATGAGCAGGATGCAACACAAGATCAATTTTTAAGTAGAGTTTTCCTTCTCCTAGACTTGTTGCTTAACCACGACTAGAGAACCCTGTCCACCCCACTGTTTTCCCATAGCTAGAGGGAGAATAATTGGATTCATACCTTTCCCAAGAGTATTAATGCTATGTGAAATGCAATCAGCCTTGTCCAGGATTTGAACTCCTGTTGTCATGTCCATTTCCTATGACGATAAACTTTACACTGAGGAGACCTCCATTCATATTATCCATATATATGTGGGCAATCATAATTTTGGCCTATTCTTTTAAAATGTTCCAACTGAAGTATTTTTAAAATTTCCCTGTTGAATATCACTCTATGTGTAGATGTATAGAAGATTGTCCAATACTTTTTTTTACTATCATTAATCATTATCTTCTGACATGAGATTATTTGATTTATATATATAATTTTAAGATATACGAAACAAATAATCAAAACATTTCAGAGGTGGGAACAACAGTTACTGACAATGAGATTTGAAAGTTTCTTGAAGACAGATTTTTTTTGTTCTTCATTCCATAAAGGCTAATTTCATTAATTAGTTTGCTTGCATTATGTTTTTTTTTTTTTTAAATAGTAATTTTCTACTTACTTTTCTTATCTTTAATTGATGATCTAAATAAAATTTTTATTGGTTTGGTAAAATACAAAAAAAATTCTAGTTAATCTTAGACTATGCCTTTAAATTTTTTCCATTATGTCTTTTAGAAACCTTCCAAAATAAAATATTTATGATGGATATTGTAGCAAATACACAAACATGACCATCTCAGCATCATCATCTTTAAAAAGTTGATTGTAGCTTGCATTTTTTAGACTAATAAAACTGTCTTTGCCTTGTTTTGTATTCTTCTTTACAACCTTAAAATGACTACGTTTGCCAATGGTCTGGAAGACAGGGGTTCAATCCCAGGTCAAGTCATACCAAAGACTCAAAAAATGGTACTTGATACCACTTTCCTTAACACTCAGCATTATAAGATAAGGATCAAGGGTAAAGTGGAGCAATCCAGGAAATGGAGTAGTGTTATCCCCTACACCTCGGTGTTGTAGCTATTGAAAAAAGTGCCTTCAGGTCACCCTCGACTAAGGTCGCCAACTTTACTTTTTTTATAATTGCTGCTAGCTATACTGAAAAAGTCCCAGAGGCAATACCCTACAAAGCAGCAGCTGTACAGCACCTACCACTCATCATGAAAACTATCCAAATAAGATGAACCAGACATGTGGGACACTGCTGGAGAAGTAAGGATGAACTCATTAGTGATGTTCTCCTGTGGACCCCCTCACACGGACAACCAAAAGTTGAATGACCAGCTAAAATCTATATACAGCAGCTCTGTGCTGATACAGAATGTAGCTTGGAAAACGTTCTGGGAGCGATGGATGATAGAGACAGGTACTGAGAAAGGATTAGGGAGATCCGTGCTGGCAGTACAACATGATGATGATGATAATTGCCTGTAGAGACTAGTAAATATCACCATCAAAATGTATTACTGTTTACATTGAATAGATAAGAGTTTTTTTACCTTAATATTTTATTGGTTGTTTAAATGGGTAGAGTGTTTGCCAATGGCCGTGAAAACCAGGGTTCAATCCCAGGTTGAGTCATACCAAAGACTCAAAAAATGGTACTTGATGCCACCTTGCTTAATGCTCAGCATTATTAGGTAAGGATCAAGGGTAAAGTGGAGCGATCCAGGGAATGGAGTTGCACCCTCCCCTATACCTTGGTGTCGTAGCTATTGAAAAGGGAGCCTTCGGGTCACCTTTGACTAAGGACTAACTCTTTGATTATCAGTTGATAGCTGTCTTGTTACAAACAAAAAAACATAAGGAATTTTTATTAGTATGATAAACTGCTACATGTATTTGTAGTTAATTTCCTGACTCCTTGCCAACAAAGGTATATAAAATCTGACTTTTAGTTGTTTGTTATATAACATATCTGTCTGAAAAAAAAATGGAGAAATATGAAAAACATAAGGTCTTCAAAGGATAGTTCAAACTGTGAATGAAATCATCCTTTAAAGACTTTGTTTTTTTTTTTTATATTTGAATATTTTTCTATAACATATGTAATAATAATTTGTTCTTTGAATCATTATTTAGGTCTCATCTATGGGTCAAATAGATCTGTTCAAAAATTATTCATACTCAATAGAACTGTGTGCCAAAAAATTCTCTTATGAAACAACTATGCAAAAATGTAAATAAGAATGCACAATGAATTTGATTCCCTCACCTCTAGACATAAAATGACCCCAGATGGGTTGACATGCCATTAAAATCAATCAATCAATCAATCATTTGGATCATTAAAAAATGAAATTAGTTAATGTGAACAATTATCGAATTATCTCTTATTATTACTAAATAGTAAAACAAATGCTGAGAATCAGAGAAGAAAAAGTGGAAGGATGACTACAGATCATACTTAATCATTGTTGCTTTTATAACCAAAGTGATTAAAATGATGTCCAAGAAATGTTGCTCTATTTGATCCAGCGCTCAAAGAGTATATTAACCTAATGTGATAAAATGTTACAATAGGATAGATGGTAATATGTCAACTATTGTTAGGCTATTTAATGCTGAAGTCATTTTTTAAGCAATTATATCATTTAAAATGATAATCCTTTTTAAGTGATTACAGCTTCAAGTAACTATTTATTATACAAATAATTTATTCAAAGTTTTATGGTTTCAAGTATCCAGTACTAATCATTTTTAAAACAGATTTGATTCATTATTGGGATCCTAATAGATACTACTATTCTGGGCTACAGTGAACCTGGGAATAATGTCAACAAAGAAATATTTCACTCTCCCTCAAGAACTCCAGAACTAGAGCCTCATGAGCTGATGCATTTTAGTGTCATTATGAGGGGTCTTATCCTTCTGCAGGGAATGCAGTTGATGTATTCTAAGTCTTTCTGACACAACATAAGTGAAACTCGTAATAAAAAAGGTCTTCTATATCATAATGATCTAATGATCTGATTATATATATATATATATATATATATATATATATATATATATATATGACAGACTTATTCTTCCTTCTACTCTTTATGTAAATGTATATGACTCATCATTGTGTGTACCATTTCATTATTCACACTCCTGAATATGACTCCAGTTGGGGCCAAAAGTACTTGGGAAATGAACAGCACCTTTCATTCCATATAAAAGTCAAACAACTCATGAAGACTTGAATAGATCAATGATAAAGTCGGAAGACTTGAATTTTCTCTCCTGTTTCCTCAAATATGTTTAAAAAGGAAAGTGCTGCATATATATATATATATATATATATATATATATATATATATATATATGTGTGTGTGTGTGTGACATATTGTACTGAGATTTTTGTTCACGCATTTTTATTAGAATACTTTAACATAGGTAATAAAGCAAATTCCAATTTAATTTAAAGCTTTGTAATAATGTTGTATGGTTTGCATTCACACTTGCCTCACTCATTATAATTTCTCAAGGTAAATAACTATTAAGTACTAATTATTAAGTGCTTCCCCTTATTTATTTATTTATTTACTTGCTGTTGATTATAATATACATTATTTAAATAGGATGTGACCTATTCATTTTAATGACCATTCCAATATTGCTCAACTATAGTCATTGCAGCAAAACCAGATTTCATGAGCAAGTTTTCTAAAATTATTAAATCCAAATTCAAAATGAAAATTTATAAAAATTACAGTCTTTCAATATCTACTTTCACAAAAAGTGAATTTTCTTTTCAGGTCATCCTATACTATCTGTAAAATATAGCTGTCAAAATTTTCTTTTGTAGTAAAGCTTCATAAAAAATAGAACTTCATTTTCAATATTACTTTTTTAGAAAACAATTTGGTTTCTATCTTGTTATTTTTTTCTTTAAATTTTGATTTCATTGCATTGGTCTTCTAGAAATACATATGTGGATGGTATACTTCTCCTAAATAATAAATAGATGTTACTTAAAACACCTCTATAATAGCATGAAAGAAAATTAAATTTTATCACAGAGCAGTTTTTCTGCTCCTTACCTATCTCTCTCTATTGCAATCTCATTAATTAATACTTAGCACATTCAATGCCACATTGGATATTTTGACCCTTATACAATGGGTGATCAAAAAACTATTGAAATGGAAGTTTTTCTAAAATCTAAGACATGTGTATAACTGAGCAATCAAGTGATGATATCTTGATGAGTCAATGACATTTTTTAAAAGATATCATGGATCTAATCTCAGTACTTTTAGAACAAAATGTTTTTTGGCAAGATACAAGATTGTTACAAGTATAGCACACTCCAAACTCACCAGACTCTGTGCAATTTTTCCTTGTTTCCTAAATTGAAAATTCTGATTTGAGAACAATAAAGTTTCTTTGTTTAATGGCATGATAACATGAAAGTTTCTTTGTTTAATGGCATAATAACATGAAAGTTTCTTTGTTTAATGGTATAAGAACATGAGAGTTTCTTTGTTTAATGGCATAAGAGCATAAAAGATTTTTGTTTAATGGCATTAGAACATGAAAGACCTTAAAAGAAATACAATAGCAGTTTCATACTATATCAAAAGTTTCAGCAGCGATTCAACTAATATAAAATTTACTGGAATAAGTGTATTGAGTGTCAAGGGGTCTTTTTTGAAGAAAATCAATGTTTCATTCATTATTAATTTGTCTTGGTAAATACAACTTCAGTATCAATACTTTTTGTACACACCTTGTATAATGCCATATAATGCAAATGTACATTGAAGGGATGTAAAAGTGTTAGTACTCTATTATGTTACAAGGCTGCATCTAAAGTAAAAGATCTGCCAGTTTAAATATAAATATTCATTGGAATTTCTTGGATGAAAACTCTTGTCAAATATTCACTATTTGGCTGTTTCTTCTGATATCTAATAATTCTATTTTGCTTTCATTATTGTTACTGTTTCTTGTTTACTTGTACTTTTTGTCTCAACATAAATTAACCAAAATTAATCAAATATATTAAATGTGTAAACTTTTTATTCAATATTAAGGTTCATTTACTGAAGATATTGGCTGTACTTCAATCAAATATTCTTCAATTGTCTAATATCAGACTAGTATAAACAAACTGGTTTATGTTGTTTTTTTTTTTTTCAAGCTCATTTTTTTCAGATATTTAGTTAGTCTGGAGAATTGTTTTCTTCCGATATACAATGAACTTGGCCAAAGGCATTTAATAAGTACCTGAATATATATCAAGATGTTCTCAGGTATTTAAAAAGCTGTCAAGTGTTATTCTAATATAGGTGTTAAAATGGCTTCTGTAGCAGGTAATAGGGAAACAAGGAATGAAGACATTATACATTTGCATTTGTGCACCTGTGTTTTTATTATAATTTTCTGTGGTGAACTAAAATATTCACAATTGAATTATTTCTAAAGCTATATTAACCAGGCCATTGGCCTTATGAATAGAGTGTTCGCCAATGGTCTGGGTTCAATCCTAGATTGAGTCATACCAAAGACTCAAAAAATGGTACTTGATTTCAGGCCACTCTCGACTAAGATTGACAACTTATTTATATTAATAATTGGAAGAATTTATTAGCCTATTAACTTCAGATGGATCTATATATTTCTATAGTAAATCATTTTCCTACACATTTTTTATAGCAAAGTCTTTTCCAGTGCATTTTTATAGGAAAATCTTTTCCAATATATTTTTATTGTAAAGTTTTTTCAATTGGATTTTTATAGTAAAGCTTTTTCCAATGTATTTTTATAGAAGTCTTTTCCTATGCATTTTCATAAAGGTATTTTCTAATGAATTTTTAAAGTCTTTTCCAATGAATTTTTATAGTAAATTCTTTACCAATAATTTTTTATTGTAAAGTTTTTTCAATGCATTCTTTCCTGTACATTTTTATAGTAAAATTTTTTCCAGTGTATTTTTGTAGTAAAGTCTTTTCTATTGCATTTTTGTAGTTATTTCAAATGCATTTTTATTGTAAAATTGTCTCTAATGCATTGTTATTAATAGCTGGGAAAAATTTGTATTTCCTTTGTAGACAGCTGAAATGTATGATGTAGAGCTATCAAATTTGCAATGCATTTTTCTTGTAAAATCCTTTCCAAAACATCTATATTAATCATTACGAAAAATGTGTTTATCCTCTATAGTTTGCTAAACAATTGGATGTATAGCTACAAAACTAAGTATACATAATTACTAGACACAAGGGAGGTTTAGATATTTTTTCTTCATAAAGTAGTGGGAACTCACATTAAGATGGGGTCTCCCACTATGAATAATAATTAGCAGGAAGTTATGTTGTGTCAAGATTTAACTAATCTTACAGAATCTATTCAAAAATAAAAATTTTAAATTTGATAAATCTCTTTAGTGTTATTCTCTTAAAAAAGGTTTCTTTACAATTCTTTATGAATTTTTTTTCACAGAACAATATTAACTTCATAGGCTTAAGATTTAATTTGTAAATATCTTTTCTGCTATGTTGAGTTATCTTTTATAGTAGCAATTCTCATTTATAGCTGTTTGGTTGAATTTTTAATTGATAACAAAGATTGTAATTTAGATATTAATAACATCTACTTGTCTGGATATGTCTCTTACCTAAATCTTAACCAGTAAGCATAGACTAATACTTTAGCATATTCATAATGACATGTAATAATGTTAATATTTCATTGAAATTGAATAATCTTTGGTTTCTTTTTATAGGTGAAGGAATTTTTTTTCATTTGTAAGTAAATAAAAAACTATCAAATTGGTTCTGTGCAGTTAGAGCACTTCTATTGTAAAATAGCAGTTTATTTGTAAGTCATGCTGAAAGAACCAGTTCCCATCAGATCACCAAAGTTAAGCATCAATGAGCCTGTTCACTTTTGAAATGGGTGACCACCTCAGATGAAGAGCAGATACTGCAAACAACCCCAAGTCTATGTGCCAGATTAAGCAAGATAGTAACTAGCAAAAATTATATGTGGCTTGATATATTTTATAAACAACTAAGGTCCATCATTTCTCTGGACAATGTTTAGCTACAAGTATCACTAGGTATGGAGGCACGCATAATTACAATTATAGGAAATGGAATTGTCAACCCAAGTTCAAATCCTGGATGTGGCTGCTTGCATTTCACATACCGTTAAAACCTTTGGGAAAGTTATCAATCCAACTCTTCTCCTTCCAGTTATGAGTAAATAGTAGGTCAGACCTGGTTCTTTAACCTTTGTATGGCAATTGGTCTCAGTGAAGGAAAACTCTGAATTCAAACCTGTTGTATTCCACTCAATAATTGATCTTGGGTTGTATCTTGCTCATTGCAGAGGGGTTGGGTAAATAGAGACAAGTATCATCCTTGAACATATGAAGCAAAAGGTGATTTTTGTTGTTAGTATGTGAGTAATAATTGCACTGCATTTAAATAGGAATCCTTTTTTTCAACTGTTTACAAAGCTTGTCTGAGTATTGAACAGTTGCTTTAATAGTGTTCATTTCAATGTTCTAACTATTAAGTTACTTTGTAGTTTTTCATCAGGTAATGAAGAGTGCTAACACAAGATTCAATAAATGAACATTGAAAAGAGAATAAACTGCAAATCAAACAAGTGCCTCTGCTATTCTATTTTTCTTTTAATTTTTGCTTCATTTCCAATTCAATTGCCGTTATTTTCTTATTTAAATGCTTTTATCCTCTGCATTATTTTTCTATTTCTTCTTTTCATGCTTTTTCTCTCTCTATCCTTTTTTTCTTTTCCTGCTTATCTTTGTTGCTCTTTCTTTCTTTCTTTTTTTTTTTCTCTCTACTTACTTTCAGCATCACTTTCCTTTCCCATCATCATCATCTACTTCCTCTCCTTTTCCCATCTTCCTCTTTGTCTTCCATTTCCTCTCCTGCTTGATTTCCTTCCATCACATGTTTGATTTTTGGATTATAGCATTATATTGTTGCTATTTGCTATGTCTTACTTACATCTCTAGGTAATATTAGGTCTGAAAATATGGATAACAACAGGGAGAAAATAATCTGATTGCTGATGAAATAGCCGTTGTTTTTTAGCTACCCACTCAGCAGACTTGTTTCTCCAAATTGCTGCTCTAAATGCCACTCTGCTTCTTATATGCAGAACACACCACCACCTACACCACCACCACCACCACCACCAGACCACAATGGATTTACAGATCTACAGTTGAATAGTGTCTGGGGAGGAATGTATAAGGTAAATGCATTGAGTGAATAAGCCAGTGAACCCAGGCATGGCTTGTTGCTGTTCATTTGATTTTAAAGATGCCACTGCAGCAGCAGCAGCAGCTTCTCTCACTGTTCAACTTAGCTAACAATTTAAGGAAGTACTCTGCTTTAGCTCATATGGTAAAGATGTTGACTGTATAGATTTACTAATAAAGTAAAGTAAAGCTGGCGACCATAGTCGAGGGTGACCCGAAGGCTCCCTTTTTGATAGCTACTACACCAAGGTGTAGGGGAGGGCGCTACTCCTTTCCCTGGATTGCTCCACTTTACCCTTGATCCGTACCTTATAATGCTGAGTGTTAAGCAAGGCGGCATCAAGTACCATTTTTTGAGTCTTTGGTATGACTCGACTTGGGATTGAACCCTGGTCTCCCGGGCCATTGGCGAACACCCTAACCATTAGTCCAATGTCCGGTCAAGATTTACTAATACTTACGCATATTAATAGAAATGTTACCTACTTTGCATTTGAATGGAATACAAAGTCCCATGTTCCTTCTAGGAATTGGCCCTACTCACCTTCCTTTATATGTAAACTGTGCATTACCAGATTGTTCTTGGAAGAGAAGTGGTTTCCTGTTGAGTTCTCCATGATTTGAATTTAGAGTTTTTCGTCTCTTAGACCATCAAGACTAAAGAGTCTAATCTACTCTGCTTTGCAGGGAGGATGTGGTTTGGCTGATTCATACCTTTGTCAAACAATCTTGGCCAGAATTTGAACCTGGCTCACTGATTCTTTTCTCTGTGCTTATAAAAATTGCTCTACCTGTACTCCCTGTACATTGCAAGAGATGCTACTTTTTATCCCTTCAGTTACTGGAAGGTACATTTTACAGTGTGTGTATTTACCTAATCCCTCCACCATGGGCAGGATGTGACACAAGTAAAACTGGTTTAAATTCAGTTTGTTTTTCTTTCTCCTAGACTGGTTGCCTAACTAAGGCAAAAGAACCCAGTATGCCCTATTATTTACTCATAGCTGGGGCAACGGTGTAAACAACAAATAGATTCATGTCTTTCTCAGGATCATTAACGGGAAGTGAAATGCAAACAGTTTCTTCAAGGTATTGAACATGGATCACCAATTCCATTTTCTACAATGATAACCTTCCATTCATTAATTTATTAACAAAGGTTTAGTTAGAGAAGAGAATTATCTAATTTGCAACTAATTACCTTTGTATTCTATAATAAGCAGAATCATTTTAAGAATTTTAAAACCTGTTAAAAGCTTTTACTGACATCAAAATAACAACTAAAGATTAATTATTGTTTTTAACATTAATTTTATACTGAAAAAGCAAAAAATAAACACTGTACAGTTGATGTTTATTAGATTACTGATAAAAATGTTCACAAAAAGACATAAGAGAAGAAAGGATGAAAGGAAATTTAAATTTATAATTAGGAAGAGTTTATTTAACTGTCTTCTACTGATTGCCAAATAGTTTGATATAGAGCTACCTAATTTGGTATGATGCATACTTATTGGACCCATCTTATATTAACCTGGCTTTTTGGTGATTATTGCATATTGTTAGAGACACTCCTCTCTTGATAAAAATTCCCCTTTCCCTATGAGGAGCAAAAATCCTTTTTATGTAGAACCTTCTAGATTCAACAAGTATGCATACCAAATTGGCAAATTTGGTTGCTTTATCTCAAAACATTTGGCTGTATATAAAGGACAGACAAAACAAACTTTTCCAAATTAATAGAGATTTGTATGCTGATGCTTATACACTACTCCATTTAAAAAACAATTATTTTTTATTAGATAGTTTGATTAACAAGCAATTTTAGTTTTCCTCCATATCTGAAATGAATATGTTCTTATGAAAATTTTATAAGGTGAAATTTTTTTAGTAATTTAAGTAAAAAAAAACTCGCAGTGAATACAATTTTGTATTTATAATGAGAGATAACTATGTATTTATAAATGTCTGTGTATTTATATATCATTAGTTTCAATCACTACAAACTTAACAATCTATCTACAATCGGTACAAGAAATTTGAAACAAGACGATGCTTGTGTGAAAGTAAAAGTCCTGGGAGACTAACAGTATCCAAAAAACAATTGCAGTGTATTTGAACTAGTTATTTTGGTAGACCACATAAATCCAAAAGAAAGTCAGGTCAGACTGTTTGGAAAAAATTTATAGAAACAGTTAATAATGTTTCTTTACAAAATATATGTCATGATTTCTTGCTGGGAGATGAAAATGGGTTTAGATCCAGATTAATAGATTGATTAATTTCAACAGCATCTCAACTTGTCTAGGGTAATTTTATGCCAAGAGGATGGGGAATCGCATTCATTGTATATTTATATTCACATTTTCACATTTTTTGGCAGTTGTTTCTACGATATTCTTTTATGCACAATATCAAATACAAATAATTTTTAAACAGATCTATTTGAATTATACATGGAAACCTAACATGTACTACCACTTTGGGTCAGAGTGGAGCTGAGAGTAATAGCAATGAAGAAGTACCCCATACTTTCCTGATCTCTAGAACTGGAGTCTGATCATGAGATGCAGTTTAGTGTAATACCTAGGACACCCCTTTGAAGGAAGGACTTACCACTACCCAGGTTTACTGTTAGTGTATTCTAAGCCCTAACAATAGGTCACTAAAAATGGGTTTATAAAGTTTCTAATTTTCATTTATCTATTGTCAACTGAATGTTGTAGTAATAAATTAAAAAGTGTTCCTCTACAAAACTATCTATGAGTTTCAATACCTTAAATATCTTTATTTTTTTATTTTAGATAGATCTTTAAAATTGTCTGATTCTTTTGTAGACACACTGTACAGTTCAACAACTTAAGTCATTTTAAATTGACTTAAGTTTATGAAATAAACTACTTTACTTGTACCATAAAGAGTATCAAAATATCTAAGTAATTTTGAAATTATAATGCAATTATGAAATATCAAAAACTTTATGTTGCTCTGCATTTTCTTGTTTATGCTTAGTTGGTTGATGTTTTATAGCATATCACCTCTTATGGGTTATTTAATGCCAAATCTAATTTTAAGTGAATAGTTTATTGGTAACTTTATTTTTAAATGAATTGGGGCTCATTTGTTTGCACACACTTAAATGTTTTCAAGTATTGCTAATACTAAGAATTCTATTTTATATTAATCATTAGTTTGGGCACAGCTAGATGGTTTCAAGTATTGCTATTCAACATTAATAATTCTATTTACTAAGTATTCCTATCTAATATGAAAGGTTTGCATACAGCTATATGGTTTCAAATATCTGATGAAGATAATAATAATACTTAGTAGATGATGGAACAGTTCTATTTGACCCCTAGATGGGACTCTAATTTCAAATTCTCTTTGTATATCTTGGCTGTCGATTTTAACAATTTTCATTAGGGTTTCTAATTCTTTTTTTATTCTTGGCAAAAATTTTAATATACAATGAATGTGATTCCCTAACCTCTAGGCATGGATGGGTTGGCATGCTGTTAAAATCAATCAATCACTCTGAAACATGCTGCTTACATAACCCTATAAATGACCTGAGTGCTACTATAATCAATCACCTAATGTACATGGATGACATCAAGCTGTTTGCAAAAAATGAAAAAGCATTGGAGATTCTAATACAAACAATAAGAATCTAAAATCAGGATATAGGAATGGAATTCAGCATAGAAAAATGTGCCATGCTTATAATGAGAAGTGGAAAAAGACAAATAACAGAAGGAATAGAAATGCCAAATCAAGAAAGAATCAGAATGCTTGGAGGAAAGGAAACTTACAAGTGCTTGGGAATATTGGAAACAGACACCATCAAACAAGTTGAGATGAAAGAAAAAACTTAAAAAGAGTATTTCAGATGAACAAGAAAACTTCTCAAAACTAATCTCTGCAGCAGGAATTTCATCAAAGACAAACACCTGGGTTATTCCCCTTTTAAGATAATCAGGACCATTCTTGAAATGGATGTGGGAAGAATTTCAACAAATGGAGAAGAAGACAAGAAAGTTAATGATGATGTACAAGGCTTTACGTCCAAGAGATGACATAGACTATATGTGTCAAGAAAAAAAGGAGGAAGAGGATTCACCAGCATTGAAGATGGCTGTGTCAATATGAGGACTTGAAGACTACATAAAAAGAGCCAAGAAAGACTAATTACAACAACCAGAAACAACACAATCAGCATAATGATCAACAGAAGGATAACTAGGAAGCAGAAAATGGAAGAAAAACAACAATGAATATTTCAAGTGACAAACAATCTCACATGAGAAGACCAGAACATGGCTAAGAAAGGGAAACCTTAAAAAAGAAACTGAATCTCTTCTAATAGCAGTACAAAACAATGCCAGAAGGATCAACTATGTTAAAGCAAAGATAGATAAGATGCAACAGAATATCAAGTGCCAGTTATGTGGTGATAGAGATGAAATGATTAATCACATAATAAGTGAATGTAGCTAACTCGTACAAAAAGAGCATAAGACAACATGACAGAGTTGGGGATTGTGCAAGAAATTGAAATTTTACCATACTGCCAAATGGTATATGCACAAACCAGAATCCGTCCTAAACAATGAGACAAACAAACTTCTCTGGGATTTTGAGAAACAAACAGATCATCTAATCCTGGCCAGAAGACCTGACCTTGTGATAGTTAACAAAAAAGAGAACCTACCAAATAGTGGACTTTGCTGTCCCAGTAGATCACCGAGTGAAACACATTGAAAATGAAAAGAGAAACAAGTACTTAGATCTTGCCAGAGAACTAGAAAAGCTATGGAACATGAAGGTGATGGTGGTACCAATTGTATTTGGTGCTCTCAGAATGATGCTCAAAGGCTTGGTAAGAGGGTTGTTGAAAGAGTTGAAAATTAGAGAGACACCAGAGACCATCCAAACTACAGCATTGTTAAGATCAGTTAGAGTCCTGGAGACTTGAGGAGACTTACTGTCATTCAGACTCTAGTGAAAAACCATAAACTAATGTTGGTGTGGAAAACTCATAAGTGGTAATATAATAATGGTAACTTGCACAAAAGGAGTACAAGACCAGGCATAACTGAATGCAAAAAGGGACCTAGTGTTGAGTCACAAAAAATAAGTATTTGCCATTTTGTGGATTTTGCCATTCTGGTGAACCCCAGTGTTACGATCAAAGAAAGTGAAAAGATTGACAAATACTTAGACCATGCCAGAGAACTAAAAAAGCTGTGGAACATGAATCTCAGGGAAATACCATTAGTAGGCAGTGTACTTGGAATGGTCCCCAGGAGCCTGGAGAAAGGACTGGAGGAACTGGAAACAATTCAGACTACAGCATTGTAGAGATTGGTTAAAATACTCAGAAGAATTTTGCAGACCTGTGGAGACTTGCTGTCACTCACACTCCAGTGAAAGCCCACCAGTTAACACTGGTATGAAAAACTCACAAGGAGTAAAATAATATGATTACTACAAAATAGTACTACCACTACTACTGATAATAATAATTAAAAAAGTTCTAGAAACCTGATGATATTTGCTGTCACTGAGACTCCAATGAAAGACCACCAGTCAATGCTGGTGTGAAAAATTCACAGGAACTATAATAATAATGATAAGAACAAAAAAGTTAACTGAGTATTATAATATAAATATAAATTTCGACATAACAAGATCAAAAGATCACAAAAACTGAAAATTTCACAGAAAAAACTGAGGACCCTACACATACTTAAAACCTTAATAAGAAAAAATAAATAAATAAAAGAAAAATATTCCATGCTTTGATAGTTAGCATCACTTTAAGTGCCCTCATAACCTTTGATAAGCAACATTGTTGCTAGCAATACAATTTTTTGCTGTAACTTCATTCAAAAGAATCGTCTTGAAGGTCAGTAAGAAGTATGGATTTATCCGACTTCCTATCAAGTCAGATTTGACATGAAGTCATTTTATAGTTGAGGGGGCCATACACAAATCAAGACTTGTACATGGCCATAAGGTCAGTAAAAAGTATTTCTTTTTTCTTTTTTTTTTTTCCAAGGTGAAGTTGTTCTGCTATTTAAACAATTCTTTCACCTAAATTAGCAAACACTAAACATTAATTCAATGACACCATTCTCTTATAAAGGTTAACTATATTTGTTTCCTTGAATGAATGTGGGATAGCATAAATGGCTTTAAATGAAGTTAACTTACCATGTCTTATTCTCTTATTAGTATAATATCATCTACATCATCTTTTTAATGTCTTTTCTATTCTTCTTCTTAGTTTTTTTTTTTCTTATCAACCTGCACTTAACCTGGAGACCTGTCTAGATTACTTGCTTTGCAGAAACTTTCATATTTATGATCCTGGAAATGTTTCCTATAAAATATTGATTCATAAAGATTTTCTAGAATTCATAATAGAAAATGTCCTCCTATTTGTGGCTTCTTCTATCAATATAGCTTTGTATGTTACCACAAAAGATATAACTTAGACACACCCCAAACATTTCTTTATTGAATTAACTTCTTATTCAACATTTTTCACATTGTATAAAACCCTCTGAAATGCTCCAAATATTAATATTGTTGTTACATTATTATTTGGTATAAATTTAATTAATTAATGAACTGTATTGTTTCCTTGATCTTTATATTTTAATATGACTGTACTTAGTCTTATAACAGCAGTATAACGATCAAGAAAATACTGCTGTTTGTTAAAGTTAAATAATAATTAATGAACAAGAACCATAAAATTGGCCTTTAAAAAAAACAACCATGTCTATCCCAACATTCATGATATAAAAAAAAACATTTTTGTACTTCATTTCAAAGTCTTTATCTCTCACTCTGCTTGTCCAGAAATTTGATGACCATGAAGGTAAATTTTGCATGAATTATGTTGTCGTTTAAAGTTAACTTTATCATCATCATCATCATCATCATCATGGAATGCTGACAGCACAGATTCCCTTGACTCTCTCTCACCATCAGTCTCTATTGATCATCACTCTTGGCAAGTCTTCAAGATGACATCCAGAACACCAAAATTTAAATCAATTGTTGAAAACAGTGTCCAGTGTCGGCACAGATCTGATGGATGTAAGTTTTTGTTGATCAATCAACACTGTATGAGTCCATCAAAGAACATCACTATGAGTTTGTTCTTCTTTCTTCAGCAGTACCCAACATATCTTGTTCATCTTACTTGGATGATTAGTGAGGTAATTGGCCCTACAACTGCTATTCTGTGGGGTGCTGCTTCCAGGATTTGTTCAAAATAGCATGTAGCATCCTTGTGTATTTCTCATCTAGATTTTTCTCCAGGTGTTTTGTTTGAATCTAAGTGGTGCAATCCTACAGTAGTACTGACATGGTTATAACTTGGAAGAGTTCCCATTTTATTTTATCAAAGAGATCAGATTTAAAATCAGGTTTCTGGGACCTTCCATTTTGCTTTGACCCTAGGACAGGTAGACAAATGCATAAACTTTTTATCATTATTGTATAAATTTAAGAGACATGCTGTTTGTGGTCTGCTTTATCATTCATATATAAGGTTGACATATCAGAAAATAATGTACAATTATTCAATTCTAATATCCTTGATATGACACTTAGCTACATTTTGTGGTGAGGCCTCAGTTCTGGAGCTCTGGAGCACTATTTCATTCTCATTACTCCCAGGTCCACTTTGACTTTGTTAGGACTACATCTATGGATCAAACATATTTGTTTGAGATGATGTTTAAACTGACTTTGTAATACATTAATACACTGGCATTAAAGCATTTACATTGCAAATAAATGTGAAGTCTTTCCCTATTTGAAATATTTGTGAAGATACATCTTTCTACCATATATAATTAGTGATCATAATTGTTAAATTGGCATAAAATAACTTAACAAGAGTTGACATGCTCTAAAACCAACCGACTGACCAATTTAGTTCAAGTTATAAGTTAATTACTGAGTGATATTGTGATTGTATCTACCAGACTAAATTAATAATCCAAATTCAATATTATTTTATACAACTATCTGAATAGGATGTACCTCTGTATTTCTAATGCTAAAATTTCTTGACCTACCAGTCTACTTATCACAAGGATTTTACTGTTACATTTATAAAACTTATGCACAAGATATAATTTGTATATGAATCTTTACCTATTTATATTCATTTATTTTATCTTATCGTTGATAGAGTTGATTGTGTTGAGAGTTGATAGAATATAATAAAACTATCATCTAAAGGTTAACTTATGAGATAAAGATGAAAACCATTTTCTCTTGAAGCACTTAACTAATTACACATGTATATGTAATATGTGTGTGTGATCAATAGATATCAATTCCATTATTTTTTTAATACCATATGATTTTCTGAGTATTATTCTTTCTATTGGAGGACATTTTGAAATAGGCATTCTACTTTTATCTATTATTTTATAGATCTGTTTTGAGTATTTTTATCGTTGAGGAATAATTACGATATATGAAAAAAAAAAACAAACAAAAAAAAAAAATCAGAACTATTCTCTACCACCAATTTTTTGCTTATTTTTACTTAGAATATATTCATGAGTTTGTCACATGTAGTCTTGACAAAATTATTCAACCATTTTTCCAACTTATGTTTAATAACTTCACAACTATATAAACAAATCTCACTTACACTTAATAAGCCTAACTCACTATTTATTGGAAAGCATAAAGTGCTTTTTTGTTTATTTAAAATAATGAAGAATTTTTTTTTTTGAACTCTTGCTGTCTATGTTTTTAGGAGGATTTGGTTTGATTTGGTTTGGTTTTATGGCGTATCAACCATTGTAAGTTATTTAATGCCAAATTCCTTTTTATATATGTAAACAGTTCTATTTCAAACAATTCAGTTTAATATAAGTATTGTCTTTATTTACACACAGTTAAGTGTAAAAACAGTTCTATTTCAAAGAATTCATTTTAGCATTAGGACATAGTTTAGTTCTATTTGACCCATTAGGTGCTACCACTCTGGGCCAGAGTGGACTTGGGAATGATGACAATGAAGGGGTACTCTGCAGTCCCCAAAGCTCCAGCATTACTGAATCCAGGACACTCAATTGTGGAGTCTTACTCTCCTGCAGAGATGCAGTCGGTGTATTTTGCAGCCCCAGTCAACTCAGCTATCTTAGGTGGAATAAATAAAGGAAGAAAGAAAGGAGACAAAACATTGTTTAATGATAACCACAATGAAGAATTTAACAACATATAAAATACAAAATGGAGTGGTTTGTTGTGTTGTATAGGTGCATCAATAAGAATGAAACAAGACTGGTACCGTACTTGTGGCACAATGGTTAGGAAGTAGATTCAGTGACCCAAGTTCAAATCCTGAATGAGGCTGTTTACATTCCCCATTGCACTAATACTCTTAGGAAAGGTATGTATCCAACTATTCTCCTTCCAGTTTTGTGTGAATAATTTAGTAAACTGAGCACTTTAACCTTAATATGACAACTGGTCTAGGAGAAGGAAAACTCTGAATTCAATCCAGTTGTAGCCTTGGAGAGGGATTAGCTCTGCCAGGCTATTTCTTCCCAACACATGCTTTGTGAGTAGCACTCAGCTTACAGGACCAGTGAGTTACAACACCAAAATGAATGCTATATAGAGAAAAATTATTATCACAAGTGACCCTCCTGAAGATCTCTTTTTCAAGAGATGCAAAAAATAATGGTGTGATTGTCTGATAGGGAGGTGATTAAAAACAACCACCATTGATTTTTTTTAAACATAGGACTTTTGTTGTTTATTTACATTAAGTTTCTATTGGTGAGTGTTAGATCCAAGCCACTTGATCTAAAGATATAAAGTTATGTTTGACAATATCTGGTCTTCTTAAAACTTCTTCAACTGTCTGTCTAATGCCTCCATGCCTTCACCTTCATAGCTGTTACTGTTTATCTCTTGGATCTGCAATAACTTCTCTGGTCTGCTGCTACACTCAGACTAAATATGCAAGCTGCTATTTCGGCAGGACTTAAGAATATACTTATTGTATCCCCTGCAGAGGGGTAATTGCTCCCTCTGAAAAGGTGTTTTGTATATAACACAAAACTGCATCTAACTTGGAAGTGATTGTGGTGTAATATTTATTGTCATAGGAAATGGAAATGGTGACATGAGTTCAAATCCTGGATGAGACTGTTTGTATTTCATATAATGCTAATACCCTGCTTGACCTTTTGTTGCATCCTGCTCATGCAGAGGTGTTGGTGAATACATAAACTGTATCTGATGGTGCAACTCGAGATCTGGGGAGTGAGGAGTACTCCTTCATTGCCATTACTCCCAGGTTCACTCTGACCTGGAGTGGTCATACCTATTAGAGTCCCATCTATGGGCCAAATAGATATGTTTAAAAAATCATTTTTATTTTATAGGACCATGTGCAAGAAAAAAAAACTTTTAAGAAACAACTACACAAAAAATGTCAATATAAATGTACAATGGATGCAATTCCCTAACCCCAAGTATAAAATAATCCGAGATGTTAACATGTTATTAAAATCAATCAGTCATAAATGTCCAAGACCAAATAGATACACAATTTATGGATGATAACATAACCTTATTTGTTTTTTTATATTCCAAGACATTGAGATATGAAATTACTTTAAAATCTAAACATCATTGTTTACAATTTTAGTTTTTAATCACTTGACACTTCTCTATCGTAAACATTTACAAAACCAGCTTATGATCTCATTATAAGTACAGTAGAAATACCTCTTACATTTTAAACTGTCACCTGTGTAATGCAAGTGAACCAGTGACAATGATAGCTCCATCTAGCAAATGTTTTAACACTTTTTTAAAGATATGATCAATTATGATCATGGCTTGAATTGGTGCATCCTATACATTTGCTTTTGAAACATTTTTTTTAGACTGGTGAATTACTAATTGCTACACAGAGAGCTTTCATACTCATTAAATGTTATGTCAGAATGATGTTGTTCTGGATAAAATTTTCATAACATAGCAGTATTGATTTTCTATCTGGAATAGCATCATTCTGATGTAAAATGAAATGAGCATGAAAACCTCTCTGTGTAGCAATTACTAATTCACCTGTCTTAAGAAAATGTTTCAATTGCAAATGCAAAGTGTCCAGCAGTCCAAGGCATATTCGTAACTGAGCATATCTGGAAAAAAAAATGTAAGATATAAGCTAGATGGACTTACCATTGACATTTGCTTAAGTTTTTTGCACCATACTGATGAGCATTTAAAATGTGGGAGGTATATCTGTCGCACCATTTATAACATGAATATTGGAAAGAAAAATGTAATTACCGAATAGTTGAACAAACTTTGTAATGGAATTTGTAGTAGTTAAATGTTACCATTTTGGAATGACTCAAAGTAGTATATTGGTGTAAGTTGAGAAGGAAGAAATTCAAGGCAATCTTGTTTATAACTTTTATTTCTATGCAAATCGAACAGGAAAGTAGATATAAAAAGAAGTGAGTTACAAGAAAGGAAGTGTGTGTGTGTGTGTGTGTGTGTGTGTGTGTGTGTGTGTGTGTGTGTGTGTGTGTGTGTGTGTTTACATTACCATTACTCTCTTGGTTGCTATTACTCCCAGGTCCACTGTGACCCAGAGTGGTAGTATTTTTTAGGGTCTCATCTATGAGTCTCTGTTTAAAAATGATTCATATTCAATAGGACCATGTGTGAAAAAAAAAAACAATTAGAAACTACACAAAAAAATCTTAATATGAATTTACAATGAATGCAATTTTCTAACCTCTAGACATGAAATAACCCTAGACAGGTTGATATACCATTAAAATCAGTCAATCAATTAAAAATGTTGTCAAACTAAGCCCTGGCTGGTAGGTGAAGTGAGAAAGTGAGATTGTGTTCCTCATTTAATTATGATGTGTGACATCAGAGATTTCAAGTTAAATTTCATGGTAAAAATTTTACTTGTGATTTAATAGTAGTTTTAAAATTAAGTAATTCAAGAGAGTTTAATGGTAAATTTAAAAAGTACTGATCACTTTGTGACTGGAGCACAATATCAGAAACTGTCATAAAACACCCTTAGTTTGTGTCTAAATTGTTGAGATGAGGAATTATCTTCATTATGTACTGATGAACTTTGACTAGTGTCCTCCACTTGGTTATTATAGTCACAGTGTTTTGGCTATTATAATCTTCAACCCTTTTTCAGGTGTCTGAGAATTTTGAACTGAAGCCATTATATAAGCCTTTGAAGACATCTCATATCTGTTAGTGCTTCTTAGTTATTTTGTGTCTCTTTGAATGAATGAAAGTATATTGCACTCTTCAACTCAAAACTAGTAGGTAACTAGATTTGCTTCACCCAACACATTTATTCAATTGGTCAATCTGGTGATAGTCATTGAAGATTTAAGCCTCATGTCACTTGTCTGTCTCTTCAACTGAATGAGAGTATGTATCTTTTATGCACTATTCTTAACTATTTTTGTTCAGTTTCTCTTTCAGTAGAGTTGAATTATTCTTTTTGATTGGCCCATAAGATCTCTGCTTAGATTATTTTTCAAGTTTATTTTATGGTACAGAGAGTTGAATAATTGTATTTTGTTTACTAGAGCCACAGTATTATAATTATATTTGAAGAAAAAAATGAAACACAATATAGCATCAAAAAATTAAAAATTCATATTTGGTTTGATCAGTTAATATTGATTTATAAAGATGTTTGACAAACAGAATTATATGACAAGTTTTAGATGCTAGTTTAATTGAAGCTTAAGTGCAAAATATTTTTTCATATTTATGATATATATAGTTTTATGGTGAATGAAATAGACAATTTCAAATAAACTATTTAAAAAAAACAATTTTTTATGCAAAGAAAATTGTTTAAATCTTTTAAAAATCTCTTGGAAATATTTTTCTGCATTCATTTTGTGTTTACCTGTTTCCTTGAAATAAAATTATATTTTTTAGTCAATTTTTGTAGTTGTGATTAGTGTCTATTGAATAGTTTTTTAATTCAAATTTTAAGCTCTCTTTCTTATTCCCAAGTATTGTCTTTACAGTATGAATGGACTGTTGTCATTGGTTTTCAGCAGTGATTTCCTTAATTTATTCATTTAGAGAGTCAAAGTAAGTAAAGTTGGTGACCGTAGTCGAGGGTGCCCTGAAGGCTCCTTTTTCATTAGCTACTACACTGAGGTGTTGGGGAGGACGTTACTCCTTTCCCTAGATTGCTCCGCTTTACCCTTGAAAAGTACTTTATAATGCTGAGTGTTAAGCAAGGAGGTATCAAGTACCATTTTTTGAGTCTTTGGTATGACTCGACCTGGGATTGAACCCCGGTCTCCTGGGCCATTGGCAAACATAACCAAAGTAATTATACTCTGATTATTGTATAGGAATACATGAGCATCTCATCATGGCACAATAATTAGTAAGCTGATCTTACAAATCAATTACATAGTGAGTTTGACCCTTACTAGGTGCCCATACTATCAACCTTGTGCCGCATCTAAGGTGTGTTTATTTTTCTAGGATGCTTTGCATCATGTAATGGTTAGCAGACTAGGCTAGCAGACTACTGTTAGTGAATTTGATTCTCACTAGGTGCTTTCATTCTTCTTGCCTTGTGTCAAACTAAGCTAAGCTTACTTAATGATTACTCTATTGTGGTGCATAAAAATATATACTCTCACTAGGATCAAGAGGTAGACAAATAACATTAAGACTCCAAAGTACCACCACTAGATTGTTTTAGAAGATCATGACCTTGTGGATAAAAGTATTCCTTAAAATGTCTCTAGTTACTTGGTAATTATGGGTTCAATCTTTGCTTTGCATAGTGCAAAATATCATGTACCCTGATTCAGTGGAAGAGACAGACAAGCAACATCTCAAGGATGAATTAGTTAAGAAGAATTAATTGATATGAGATATATTCTGAGTGTGGACAGTGAAAGGAGAATAATTTATTCCTATGGCTTGAAAGAGATACTTGAAAGAGGTTGGGGAGTACAACAGTTGTAACACTAAGATTATAACAACCAAGATGAGGACACTAATCTGAGTACATAAGTTTATATTAATGATAAGACTTTATCATTGAGATTCAGACAAAAACCACAAGACTAGTGTTTTGTTTCTCACTATCTGTTAGATTTCATTGGTTATAATGATAACAAAAATAATTCCTTAGTAACAGGATAAGCTGGTAATTGTTATTTTTGTCAGAGACAAGTTATATGAAATTGTTGGTTATTTATAATCTTGTAAACTTCTAGAATTTTTGTAAAAAGATCAATGTTTGAAGATATTCTGAAGCTTTCTTTAAACAATTTTTTTGCAATAATTCTTTGTAATTACTTTACATCACCAGTTTGAAGAACTACTTTTAAACATGATTAGTAACATTTAATCAGTTGAGAATGATTATTTTACTAAGATAAAATAATTAATTATTTTTTTTTAAAGTTTGGAAATTTGGATTCTATACAGTTAGTAATGTGTTGCAACAGCAGTTACCACTGATTATTATTTATTGCTAAGTGACCTTCTGTTGATGAGAACAATCAGTTTTTCTATTAGAAACATTTTTACATTAAAATTGTTTAATAAGTATGTTTATCAAATTGGAGAGATCTACATTAAACTGTTTGACTTTTATAAACTAACTCTTCTCAATTATTAATACAGAAGCATTGCATAAGATTTTACTATAAAAATGTATTGCAAAAGATTTTACTATAAAAATGTATTGCAAAAGATTTTACTATAAAAATGCATGGCAAAAGATTTTACTAAAAAATGCATTGCAAAAAATTTTACGATGAAAATGCATTGCTAAAGGTTTGGCTATGAAAATGCATTGCTAAAGATTTGGCTATGAAAATGCTTTGCTAAAGATTATACTATAAAAGTGCATTGCGAAAGATTTTAGAATGAGAATGCATTGCAAAAGATTTTACTATAAATTGCATTGCAAAAGATTTTACTATAAAAAGAATATTGCAAAAGATTTTAGAATGAAAATGCATTGCAAAAGATTTTACTTTAAAAATGCATTGCAAAACATTTTACAATGAAAATGCATTGCAAAACATTTTACAATGAAAATGCATTGCAAAACATTTTACTTTAAAAATGCATTGCAAAACATTTTACTATAAAAATGCATTGCAAAAGATTTTACAATGAAAATTCATGGCAAAAGATTTTACTATAAAAATGCACTGGAAATGATTTTGTTATAAGAATGCACGCCAAATTTACTAGCTCTGTATCACACCATTTGGTTGTCTAAAGGTGACAGACAAACAAACTTTTGCCAAATATTAATAGAGATATAACAAGAGAATCATACTTTAAATTGGTCATCTAAAGTATTTTCTTTTTAAACAAAGGATATTTTTATCTTTATTCTCTAGCTATGCTAGAAATGATTTATTTAGCAAATAAACATGAAAACTAGTTCATATTTTGTGGCATATTCAGTGTTATAAATATCTTAAATTTTTGCTTTAACATCAACACAGAAATTATTTTGTATATATTTTTACTAATTTAAAAGAATATTTTATACCATTTGCTTTGTTTGCTTTATTTATGAAAAACAAAACAACAAAAATCAATAAAAGAAAACAGCATATGATTTTGAAATCAAGTTGATAATGAACAAAATGTTCTTAGACATATTTATAGACTATATCCATTACTGACATTTTATTTTCCTCTTTAACTTATGAATTATTCTCTAACTGAATAAATAACATGAAGTTAATTGTATAGTTGAAGCTAATATTATTAAAGTTGTCTTCTCTTTTCTCCTGAAACATAATTCAAGTGGTTTATTATCATGTTGAATAATTTTTTATTCTAATTTATAAAAAATCAATTTTTAACTTGTGGTTACTTGGGTACCTGGTATTGGTCAGGAAAAAAGTCAAGACATGCAGGTCATTCTAAAACATGTTTAAAAACAAATGAACATATAATAGCTAACAGTATTCTGACAAAATGTAAAAAGAATACTTTTTTATGTTGATAACATTTTTGGATAAATAAAAGTTACAATCTTTAATTCTGGTATAATAATGAACATCCAACTAAAATGTTCTACTCTCTTAAAAAGCTCCATTATACTTCTATGCAACCTCAAATGACTTTGCCCCGTCAGCTGGGGCTGTAGAATACACTGACTGCTTCTCTGCAGAGGGGTAACACCTCCCCACACCAAGTGTCCTAGATATGACACTAAACAATCTGATAGTGAGGTTGCCGTAATACTGGGTCTTTGGGAAATTCAGAACACCCCTTCATTGCCATTGCTCCCAGGTCCACTCTGGCCCAGAATGGTAGCACCTGATAGGGCCCTATCTTTGGGTTAAATAGAACTAAATTGCATACTTATGCTCAACTGAATTGTTTGAATTAGAACTGTTTGACGAAACTGAATAGCTTGAAATAGAAATGTTTTTGACAATTAAACTGTGTACTTAGATTTAAACTCCATACTTATGCTAAACTGAATTGTTTGAAATGGGATTGTTTTTGACATTGAAACTGTACTTACACTAAACTGAATTGTTTGATATAGAACTCGTTTGACATTTAATTATGTGTAAACAAAATCTATACTTATACTAAACTGAATTGGCTAAATTAGAACTGTTTGACTAAAGTGAATAGCTTAAAATAGAAATGTTTTTGACAATTAAACTGTGTACTCATTATTTGTATAGAATGGATTTAAATAAACTGTGTATTTATGCTGAACTGATTTGTTTGAATAAGAACTGTGTTGACTTTTAACTGTGTAAACAAAAACTATACTTATACTAAAATGAACTGTTTGAATTAGAACTATTTGGCTCAACTGAATAGCTTGAAACAGAAATATTTTTGACAATTAAACTGTGTACTTATGCTAAACTGAACTGCTTGAAATGGAACTGTTTTAACATCAATTTAAATAGAACTGTTTGACTAAACTGAATAGCTTGAAATAGAAATGTTTTTGACAATTAAACTGTGTACTCATGCTAAACTGAATTGTTTGAAATAGAACTGAATATTTGCATAAAAATGGATTTGGCTTTAAATAACTGACAAAGGTTGATATGCCATAAAACCCAACCAACCAACCAACCAACTCAAATGACTTGCTTGCAACAATGGATGCATATGCCAATTATTAGCATGAGTATCCACTGTTATAAACAAGTCATTTGTCCTCTCTCCTTAAATCAAGTGGTCTTTTGTATCCTCCTCAGATCAAGCTTTCTTATTAAGGTATTTGAAAGCTGGAACACTATAGAGGTCGGAGGTCAAGGATCACTATGAACAGTGACAGTTTAGGATAAATTATAGAATAAGAACTGCCTAATCTCTTTTCTAACAACCAACATCCAATGCAGGCATTACAAACAAAATATGACAAAGATTAACTCACCACTACTAGAATGGCAAAATTCCAAATATATCCTCTCCCACAACTCTGAAAAAGTAGCAACAGATGATTATGGTTATTATTGATATTGAAAATCTCAGATTTAAATTCATACCAACTTGACAAGCAGTTATTATTTCTACATTTGTTTTAAAAATCATGAAAACTTAAGAGCTTTGGTATAGTTTTCTAAATCAGCATCAATACATTATATATTCCTGTATAATGTCTAATATAATTTTAATCAGATATTTAAAACAATCCATATGAGTTTCTCAATTTTAATAAATATTCATATTAGTATATTAGAAGTACATTTTTATAAACACAAAATTCAGTTAATTGTTAAAAATATAAATAACTGCTAAATTATGATAGGATTTGAACTGAAATGCAAAGAAAATTTGATACAGTAGTGATCAAATGAACTCAATCAGATTACATATATATGATGTAATAGATAAAGATGCTGTGTATATATTTACTCAATCCCTCTTGGAGGATTTGAGACAAAGTCAATTAAGTTGAGTACAGCTGGTTTGAATTTAGAGTTTTCTTTCTCCTAGACTGGTTCCCTGACCAAGGCTAAAGAACCCATTTTCCCTACAATTTACCCATAGTTTGGAGGAGAAGGGATGGGTTCATACCTTTTGCAAAGGCATAAATGGGAAGTGAAGCACAAACAGCTTCAACCAGAATTTGATCTTGGGTTGCTGTTTCTATTTCCTAAGATGTTAACCATTACACCACAAACCTCCATAAAGATTTAGTGCAGCTGTAGTATCTGTGGGATACAGGAAAAAATTTTACGTTATTTGACCATGGAATGATTGTTAGGACTAGAAAATTGGAGCACTCTATATCCAAGTTGGCAACTACTCTAAGTTTTTCTCAGGCAACAGTAACTAAGACTATACCAGAAATATATGAATACCAGATGGAGATCATCAGCATGTGTAAATTCGAAGTAGAAGCTAAATGTTCTAAGAAGTATCAAGGTCATTTCATTTGTACTTATCTGTGAAATAATAGCCCAAGAATTGACAGTTCTAACCTTTAACTACAATATTTGATATCTTCACATGTCCCACCCTGGTATTTGTTTCTTAAAAAAAAAAAAAAAAATATTCTGAGTTCACATAATACTGCTTTCTTAGATTAATATTTATGCATAAATATATTTTAAAACAAATATTTCCTTTGCATAATCAGGTCTGAATTATCAAAAAATGGCAACACTTCAGCTAAGAATTTCAGACAATACATTAGTCAAATTAATCCTGTTACTAGAAGCTTCATTCCAACTGAAATGTATCTACGAGTGATTTGCATGCTTTCCAAATAATCACAAGATTATTTGATAAGACAATGTTTTCAAATGTTTAGATTATGTTTATATAAATTGAAAGTGAATTACTGTTATAGATATATTAGCATATATAAAAGTAAGTAGAGTTGGCGACCATAGTTGAGAGCGACCAAAAGGCTCTCTTTTCAATAGCTACTACACCGAGGTGTAAGGGAGGGCGCTGCTCCTTTCCCTGAATTGCTCCACTTTATCCTTGATACATGCCTTATATTGCTGAGTGTTAAGCAAGGAGGTATCAAGTACCATTTTTAAAGTCTTTGGTATGATACAACCTGGGATTGAACCCCGGTCTCCCAGACCATTGGCAAACACTCTACCCACTAGGCCAATGTGTAAAAAATAACAAGTAAGCCATTGATAAAGATCAAGATGAAAGAGTTGAAGATTAGTTTAAGAATTAAAATTTGGGATTCTGTTCTTTGTTGCTCAGTTAGAGCAGCTGATGCATTTAACTATGTTTCTTCTACACAAGTGTTTTCATTGTCATCAAGTAATGGCTTAAATGAGTATTATAAAAAATAAGTAAAAATTTAATATGAAAAAAAATACTAGTTAAAATTAACCATAATATTTACAAATAGTTCAAATGGCTTGTAGAAGATACAAAATTTGAGCTTTCTTTGACTATAAAAAAACTTATCCTGGAACTTGGTTTTGTGGTAGAGGCACTACTCATGTAGTATGTCTTGGGCAAGATAGCCTGATGGAGCCCATCCCTCTCTAGGCTTTTCAGAGTTTTCCTTCTTTTAGAGTAGTTGCCATGCCAAAGTTAAAGAGCCCAATCTATCCTATTTATCCATAGCTTGAGGGAGAATATTAGAATTCATACCTTTCTCAAGGTTATTAATGCTATATAAAATGCAACAGCCTCATTCAGGCTTTGAACTTGGGTTGCCAAGTTTACTTCCTACAGTGATAACCAGTATGCCACAAGCACCTTCATTCTTGATTATGACATCATTTATTACTGAATTTCTTAAATCACACAGAATTTTTTATCATTTTTGAGCATTCTTTATAAAAAAAACATTGTCTTTCTCTTATTTGGGGTGAGTATATAGAAACATTTCACACTACTTTTAAACATCATAATTAGTGCTAACCACAACAAACACATGGTTCAATAAGATTTTGACTAATAACCTTAAAGCCTTATCAGATTGGTAATACTTAACTTTATTGAGAACTGAAGTTATTTATGGTAAAATGAAATATCTGATGTTATAGGAAAGGTTTTCATATTGAAAATGTCTGGCCTTTGAAATTTCCTATGACTATACTTGCTTCTATAGAATACAATTAAAATGTTTTTGCTACCAATTTGGTGCTATTTTTAGAGTTTGAGTGGATCTAAAGTTCTTGTTAACATAATGAATTTGCCTATTTTAGAAGCAAGTTATAAGATGGGTTGTTTTTGGTTGAAGAGAGTTAAAAAAAAACTCTAGAATATAATTGATGGTTTTTCAAGGATCAGATACTGAGTTAGCTGATTTGTAAGATAGTTGTGTAGCTCAAAGTGGTCTTAAAAAATTTTCATTTTTCTTATTGACAGTTTCATTCAAACGGTGTCATTCATGCTAATATATCTTGCTAGATATCTTTTATCATATTCTTGAAGACCAAATCCTTTGATATAAGAACTTTTATCCATGTACTTACAGATAAATGTTGTAACTGGAAGTGGTTTAAAAAAAAATTTCATTTTTCTTATTGACAGTTTCATTCAAATGGTGTCATTCATACTAATATATCTTGCTAGATATTTTTTATCGTTTTCTTGAAGACCAAACACTTTGATATAAGAACTTTTATCCATGTACTTACTGATAAAAGTGATGAGCTTTACTAAATTACAGAATGTTAATATGGACCTTGAAAATTTGACACAGCAGTAGACATTATAGATACTATTCACATGTATTTGAAAAATATTTTAAAGAAAACTTTTGTATTAATGTTGGATACAAAAGTTTTCTTGTATTTTTATGCAACCATCAGAGATTATGTTCATGTATAAACTACTTTGGAAAGGTCATTATGTATTTTACATCTTTCATACATGGGGATGTTTTTATTAAGATGATCACCTATTAAAACATTTGAAATTTAACCACTTTAAAAAGTTCATAATCGTTAGATGTGCCTGATAGTTCATCACTTATAAAAAAAATCAATGGAACTGGCATGGATCATCTTAAGTTACAAAATCTTGTTTGTATAAAGTATCTAGAATCACACATATTATCTTTTGTTAAGAACTGTATCCCGTTAATTAGTTTTTATCTTATTTTTTACATGCTGAGAGTTTATGTCTGTCAGCTACTGATGAGAAAAGTTCTTGCTTAATTTCTCCTTAAGAAAGATCTTTGCTGGAAAATATTTATTATTTATATTATTTTATATTAGTTTATATTTATCATTCATTTAATTTTATATTTGTGCTTATTATTTAAAAAGAAAATTTTTATTGTTTCAGCAAATATTTAAACTACAATTGATTTTTTTAAATGATTAATTGTCTTTATACTGTAATGTTTGGGTAATTAGTTGAAGTTTTTTTTTTAATAACATATTTTATGTACTAATCTTCATCAGCTTTTTTCACTTTGATTCAAGTAACTAAGATGTTCAACTTATTGATTAGAACATTAATATCAATAAAAAGAATTGGATCAGAAGTTTAAAAAAAATGTTTCTTTTGTTGTCTGATCAAGAAAATATTTAGTACAAAGATGATCCTGTATACAGAAATGATTTAAATTCAGCATATATCTTTGAAGTTATGCAAGTCTACGTGCAACTAATCAACTATCAAGATAGTCCTCATCTAGTATTCACCCTTATTTTTATATGTGGTTGATTTGTTATATATTTTATATTACTCATAAAACTTACTAAAAGTTCAGTCCCAAGTTATAGAATAACTATAAGATTGGAATTTGTATACTGTAGCTATTGTTTTTCATTCAAAGTATTTTTCATTGCTGATTTCTTAATCATAATCTCTTGATCATAAACAAATATATAAACAAAAATTAGATTCATATCTTCACTTATGTTGTTTTCATTGTAATATTTTGAACTATTTTGAGTCTTCTCTGGTAATTCCATAGACATTTAATTTCTTCACAGGAAATAATTTTCAGGCCAAATAAAAAAAACAAAAATGATCGTGTATAACAATATAACAAGCACTGGTTTTGATACCACAATCAATTTACTTATGGAGTTTTTTTTTTTACAAACTCATACCACTTACTTCATCTTACACACTTTCCATTGTGATTCATTGCCTATTATTTTGTATTCATTCCAGATAAGATGGTCTGCTTTTCTTTTCCTACTGTACATGATTGGTCATTGCTGATTTTGTTGTTTTACCAAGAAACTAAGGATGAAATAATAAACAATAAACCACACTGGAAAATGCATAAGGAGAAAGAAGTAGCACATAAGGGTTTATCAGATTATAAGTAAACCAAGTATAGAATTGAAATTCTCTTTGGGAGCTAATGCTCAGAGAACTATATATAGCTATTAAGATCTTCCATACAAAAAATTTAACATATAGCTGATTTTTTGTTGATATATGGTTGATTTTTTTATTAGTCTGATCAGAAAATTCTCATAAATGATTTCTACTTTAAGATCTGTAGCCTGTGTTGTACTTATTGAGTTAACACATTTAAGAACAACCAGATACAAAGCTCTACGTAAGGTAGAATGTATCAACTAAAGCATTGTAATAAAAGTATCAGAAATGAGAATACAAGTCTGAATAATAAAAATGCTTCAACCTAATATTTCAAATATTTATCGTTTTGATACCTTGGGGTTTATTAACATATTTTTAAAAAATAAATAATTCTAGATAGCTTTGTGGAACCTAAAGTTGAAAAAACCTGAAAAATATTTTAAGAATTATTAGATATCTGCTGTTCTTACACCTTTGCAAAAATGAATAATAATTGTGTGCATTCTCAAAAAAATTGCTCATATCTTTCTATAAAATTAGCCCATTATTGATCTTTGGTAAAAGATAATAATGATCCTGGTTTTGTGTTTTCTATTTCAATATTTTTTATTTAGCTGTTCACAGTGATTTTCAGAATTGTTTGGTAATTTACTGTTCAGTTTTTACCTATAAATTCATGAAGATAACTTAGAATATATGTTGTTAAAATTTCATTTCTATTTGTTTACACTTGATTTTTAAAAATCCTAGCATAGTTATAGAACAAAGAAGACGATTCTCTAAGTTCTTTAGAGCTAGTATACAAATCAAAAGCAAGCATAGGAAGATATCTTAATTAGAAAACTTTTCCCAACTTTATCATTCAAGTGTATTTTTAGATTTTACTAGATGACCTGTGAACCCACTGGTGCCTTTTGTATCAACAATCCATGATGATATTGATACTTCTATTTAAGAAGGAGTTAACCATTCTAATTAGAATTTCATAGTTATTTCTGTTATATGAGGATTTGGATGATTAAAAAATGATATTCAGTATGAATGTAGACCCTATAAAGATATTATTCAGTTTCAAATTTGACTGAAAATTGCTTTATTCTTTAAGTTAGACCATTTTAAATGTATTACTCTAATAAAAATCTCACTATGATATGGTGTTTTTATTGAGTGATGACATCTTATTAGCAAAAAAAAGCTGAATAAAAGGCTAAACCCTAAATGCTTGTCTGTCATTTTCAATATATATATATATATATATATGTATATGTGAGAATTTTTGTAATATGTAGATTTAGATGATTTTGTAACTCAACAATTCAACTGATTCAAAAGTATTTTTCTTTATTAAAGTGAATATCAGTTTTATTGAAGGTTTTCAAGATTTTAAGCCCCTTAAAATGTTTTGATTTAACATTCTGTGAATTACCATGACCTGAAGTAATTAATTATATAAATGGCATTGTTGTTGTTGATCTTAACTTTTAAATAAAGCTTATTGAACAACGTTTAAAAGAGGATTGTTGAAGTCATTTTATTGGTCTGTGTATACCAATATTGACACTGTCACAAATATTTTCACACTTAAGCATTGCAGAAAACATTGATAATGGTTATGTATTTAAAAGGCTGGATTTTGTTCTACATACAAAGATATCTTTATTGAGTTACGGCTGATGTTGATTTACAAAGGTTTAAATTCGAAGTTGCTTTTTTTTTTCTCTTTGTATATAAGATCACAAATAATATCAAAATGTGAAAACTATAAATTGACAATTCAATCATCAACATCATCATTATCATGTCACGCCATCAGCACAGATCTCCCTGACTTTCTCTGGCCACCCTTTTCTATCGTCCATCACTTCCAGTAGGTCTTCAAGGGTACATCCTGTATCAGCACAGATCTGTTGTATGTAGGTTCTAGTGAGTCGTCCTGCCTTTGCTTGTCACTTATGAGTTTGTCCCTACTTCTCCAGGAGTGTCCTACATGTCTGGTTCATCTAACTTGGATAGTCTTCGTGATAGGTGTTAAGTGGCCGGACAGTTGCTGCTTTGTGGGGTGCTGCTTCTAGGACTTGTTCAATATTGCTCACAGCATTCTTGTGCAGTTGCCATCAAGCTTTTTCTCCATACATTTAGTTAGCATCCATACAGCAGTATCGACACCACCACTGCTTGAAAAAAACTGCGTTTCATTTTATCAGTCAGGTCTGACTTCCATATGACCAATAGCCTATCGATAGCAGTCCATACCTTTGCTAGTTGCGTGTTGATGTCAGTTTCAGTTGATGAGACACTGCTTCCTAGGTAGGTGAACTTGTCAACTAGTTTCAAAGAACTACCGTTTTGTGTGGAGATGTCGCCTGTTTGATTAACGCATATGTATCCCGTCTTGTGTGCATTGGCATGGAGGCCTATGTCTGCAGTTACTTGTTCCAGACTATGTATCAGGGTTTCAGCTTGGGTGGGTGTATTTGCCAGAAGCGCTATGTCATCAGCATAGTCCACATCCATAATTGTTTGTGTGGGGTATCTTCTGTTTCTTTCCTTTGTCAGCTTGAAACCATTTATTTTGGTACTCTTAGTAAATTATAGTAAATTTAACACAATTTTTCCATAATATCAGGTGATTTTTTTGTACAAAGAGTATTTACTATCATGCCCAGTCAGGTGGGGCTGTAGAATTCACTGACTGCATCTCTGCAGAGGAGCAAGACCCCTCCACCCACAAACAAGTGTCCTAGATATGACAGTAAACAATCTGATGGTGAGGTTCCAGTAATGCTGGAGCTTTGGGGAATGCAGAATACCCCTTCATTGCCATTGCTCCCAGGTTCACTTTGGCCTGGAGTGATAGCACCTGATAGGGTCCTATCTATGGGTCAAATAGGACTAAACTGTGTACTTATGCTAAACTGAATTGCTTAGAATAGAACTGTTTTGACATTTAAACTGTGTATTTATGAACTGTTTATTTGTATAGAAATGGATCTGGCATTAAATAACTTATAAAGGTTGATATGGCATAAAACCCAAACAAACAAACAAAATATTAACAATCAACTCAAGCTTATCATTAATTGATAAAACTTCTCTTTATAATTTTAAGATTTCTGTATTACTTTCACTGCATTATCTTAAGGGTTTAGTTTTTATAATAATGTACTGAAATCTTCATGTACTGTACAATTTTAGCGTTCCACCCTGTAGTTTACAGGGTGGAACGCTAAAATTGTCCTCCTAAAGAAAACAACACTACAGCTTTATTTTAAAACTTTTATTGAAAAAATCAATTCAGGTAACTTGATTATGTAGTAGAGCTGACATCTATTCAATGTAGCCACCTTCAGCCTCAATCACCGCCTCAATACGGATCTGGAACTGGGAACATGTCTTTTCCACAAGCGTCGGCAGGAGCTCGGCGAATACTCAGCAGATGGCGGCGATCAGGCTGGCTTTGGTGTTGTGGAAGGTCATGTTGGTGATGTTCTCGACATATGACCAAACAAAGTAATCCAGCGGGTTCAGGTCGGGAGAAGAGGGGGCCAGTGAGAGAAGGGTACAAAGTCGTAGCACTCCTTCCGAAGCCAAGCCTGGGTCTCTTTGGACTTGTGGGCTGGTGCCAAGTCCTGCTGCCACACCAGGGTCTGCCACCGGCCACCTGATTGCACCAGGGAATCACCACACTCTTCAGCACATCCAGGTACACTTTGGTGTTGACTTTCAAGCTGACTTTGAAGATGTGAGGTGGCATGATGTGGCCCTCACTTGAAACCACACCAAAGACCATAACCGTAGCCGGAAACTTTGTTTTCATCACCCTGGGCATGTCCCTGTTATTCGTGGCAATCCAGCGATGGTTCTGGCTGTCATAACTTGGATTGGTAGAGAGCATGAGTTGTACAGTGGCACATCTCTGATCTCGCTCGTTGAACATTGTGTCATTTTCAGACATGATAGAAGGCTTCTATCGCTCTTGAGATTTGTACACAACTGGCCAACTAGTAGATGGTTTGCTACAAAAAAAGAAAACCGGTTTTCATTAAACAGAAATGGAATCATGTCGTCTTTTCTAGGGCGACAATTTTATCGTTCCACCCTGTAATCTTATACAATAGTCTGTTCAGAGTTTTAAAAAAAATCTGCTATGAAAATGTGTGTGCTATAAAATAATGCCTTGAGAATGAGTGTCATTACAATGTATATAAATTAAGTGTTTATTAAAATGGGGTTTATAAATGTAGATGTTTGCATGTTTATGTAAGTATATGCTGTAAAAGATTTATCTTTTACAGCATATACTTACATATGCACATTACATTAAAAAATTCTATGTTATCTTATATACAAAAATAAGATTAGTAATTGTAGAAATAGATTGACAGTTTATAGAGTATCCATCTATATAAATAGTTGTGATGTCTTATGACAACTACTATTTTACATGACCCTGTTTACATATTTACATGCTCTCTTAGAGACACAGTGTAATGGTTATCTTCATAGGAAATGGAAATGTTATCCTGAGTTCAAACCCTGGGCAAGGCTGTTCACATTTCAGTTTATACTCATGCTCTTAGTAATGACATGTATCTATCTGTTCTTCTCCTAGCTATGAGTAACATAGTAGGACAGACTGAGTTCTTTAGCTTTGGTTAGGCAACTATTCTATGAGAAAGAAAACTCAGAATTCAAACCAGCTTTACTCTGCTTAAAAATTGAATGTCACATCCTGCCTGTGGCAGTGGGATTGGGTAAATACATACATGCTCTCTTCTAACTAACTAGAGATTTAGCCATATAAATTGGTAATAATCAACTGGCCCATTGGCATAATAGGTTGAGTGTTCGCCAATTGTCCCAGAGACTGGAGTCATACCAAAGACTCAAAAAAATGGTACTTGATGCCTCCCTGCTTAACACTCAGCATTGTAAGGTAAGGATCAAGGGTAAGTAGACACATCCAGGGAAAGGAGTTGTGCCCTCCCCTACGCCTCAGTGTAGTAGCTATTGAAAAAGAAGCCTTCAGATCACCCTCAAATATAGTCAGCCAACTTATGTATCATAGCATTATGCCTTTAAGGTCTGGTCAGCTTTTTGCAAAATCAACTATTTTAATTGTGTAATAACTTTTGTAAAACTCAACCTATTTTAACAAAATCTACACCATTTTGTTAAAAAAGAATATTCTGAGTAACATTTTGTATTACACGAAGTCATGGAAATTGCTGTGAAAAACTCTAAATACAAAATTTTACCACATCTTTAGATTCTTCTACTTGTTTTTTCTTAGACTTTAATGTTATCTCACCTTGTTGGCAAAGCTTAGAATATGCTGACTCTGTTCTCTGCAGAGAGGTAAGACCTCCCCCAAAAAAGATAATTCTGAGTATGACATTTAACTGAATCTAGGGATGAGGCTCCATTTCTGGTGCTCTGAGGAGGATGGAGTATTCCTTCATTGTCATTGCTCCTGAGTCCACTCTGACCGGGAGCTGTTGTTCCTGTTAGGGTTTCATCTTTGGTTCAAATAAATCTGTTCGCAAATTATTCATATTATATAGGAATTCCTGATATCATAAAGCCATTTGAAAAAAAACTCTCAAGAAATTACACAAAAAATGTAGATATGAACATATGCAATTACCTAACCTCTTGGCATAAAATAACCCGAGCTGGGTTGACATGCTGCCAAAAAAAAATCACTCAACTAATTTTAATATGCAGTTAGTGCCATAGTAGGAATTACTGAATATAACAGAACTTCATCAAACTATTTTAGATGGAATCTTGGGTTAAATTATTTAATGAAAATTTTACTCAAGTAACTATAAAGGATTGTATTTAAAAAACATTTAATCAAAAATTTTAAAAACACCTTTGTATCTTTATAATAAAGAAAACAAAGCCAATAAGAAAAAATTTGTGCCTTTACAATGTGTTGATATTATTATAAAAACTTAAAAAACACTGAACAAGATTATTTCAACATATAGTCGTGGAAAACTGTGGCATAAAATAGATATTTTAGTGACATGTATACAAATCTAACTAAACTTTGTATAATAAGGTTTAATTTTATCATTGCATTCATATTTTTTTCTCTTCATCATTATCATCCAGGCATGCTGCCAGCATGGATTTCTTTGACTCTCACTTGCCATATATTCTTATCAGTCATTACTCTTGGTAAGTTCTATCCAGTATCCATACAGAGCTAATGAATACAAGTTTTTGCTGGTCAGCCAAACACTGGTGTCTCCATGTGTAGGAGTCCATTGGAGAATGTCACTTATGAGTTTATCCTCACTTTTTCAACAGTGCCCAGTATGTTTTATTTGTCTTATGGTTTGTGAGATGGGAGGTAAGTGGCTGTACAGCTGCTGTTTTGTAGGGTGCTGCTTCCAGGAATTGTTCAAAACTGCATACAATATCCTTGTGTAGTTCTTATTGTACTTTTGATTCAGATGTTTTGTTAGAGGTGGTTTTGTGGTGCAACTATAGAGTAGTACTGACATGGCTACAGATCGGAGGAATTTTGTTTAAAATTCTTTTGCCTAGTGTTTTTTAAAATTTTTTACAAGATTGACACACTGTGCAGCTACACATTTTTTTCTTACTAAGTGATAAATGTGTAATATATTCAAGGAATGTAAGTGGTGAAAACTTTCCAAATGCTTGGATGATTTGATAATCCCCAGATATCTTACTAAATACCAGTACTAATCATTTAAGATAAAAGTGCACACACCTGTCAATCAGCTAATTTTCATCAGGTAACCATTTGTTTAATGCACTTCAAGTTTTCAAGTGGTAACATCATAAGTTGTTATTATGCCAGTGGTGTAATGGTTATCGTCGTAGGAAATGGATATGGCGACTCAAGTTCAAATCCTGGACAAGAATGATTGCATTTCACATAGCACTAATACTCTTGGGAAAGGTATGAATCCAATTATTCTCCCTCCAGCTATGGGTAAATAGTAGGACAGACTGGGTTCTTCAGCCTTGGTGAGGCAACTAGTCTAGGAGAAGGAAAACTCTGAATTTAAACTTAAAAAATAAAAAAAATAAAAAAATAAAAAATTGACCTTGTGTCATATCCTGCCCAAGTGGAGGGGTTGGTAAATAGGATTATACAAATATATTATCCATAACATTTTAATCAATAAATCCCAAATAACTACTAAATTGCCAGTATAAAAAATTGCAAATCTGTGTATAATAACACATTAAAACAGCATCATCATCTTAAAAATTATCAATAAATAAAACTAATGGCATTAACTTTTAAGTACAAATAATTTTGTCTTAATTCTTCTTAACATTGATAATTCTCAATAAAAGTAGATTTAAGATAGTAGTTCATAATCAGAATAAATTTCCAGTGAAGAATAACCATTCCAGACATTATAACTATATTTATTATCCAGAAAATCTTATTTATTTGTCCTCTATATGTTACATAGAAGAGAAGAAGAGACACTAACACTTATATATAAAAATATAATCTCTTCTTGTTTATTTGTAGTGAAATTGGTGGTGTGAGAGAGAGTGTCAGGAATTGCTAAAATTTACACCAGGTTGAGATATGATATATTCAGGGAGCCTTACTTCATTCTTCTGCCTCCACAAGGCTGGTACAGGGCTGACTTAAAACACTTAATCATCTTTGTTTCTTCTTCATTCTGGGATCATACTCGTTTTTAACATTAGTGAATCTTGTACATTTAAACTTTTCTCTACTTCTCAACCTGGGGCCGACTGGCCCCCTCTACTGGGTTCACTCCCAGGGCAGAGGGATATCTAGTCTCTCTACTCTCTGCCCACTGCTCTGTATTCTGCATTTTGCAGTTGAAAACTTCAATCATTATATATTTTACGGACACCCACACAGTCACCCTTCCAGCATCCCACCTATGCAATTCACATGGCATTTCCGCTGTCTTTTGTTTACCTAAAGACACAGGTGCATCCTGTTTTGGAAATCCACTAACTAACATGGCTTGTTAAAGGTCAATATGTAAGATATAGACAGCCCAACATTTTGATGTAGACCTACCAAATTTGGAATGCATGCTTATTAGACTCAGAGGAAGGTTTTAACATAATATAATTTTTTGTTTCTCATGATGAAAAAGAAACTCTCATCAAGAGAAAACCTCAAACAATAGACAATAATCAGTGGGATGTTGCTGCTAGATATAACTAATCATACAGAATTTAAATTTCTGAATTTCAAAAGAAAAAAATAATAAATCATTTGTCTTACTTAAATAACTCTTCAAATTTCCTTAACTATTAATATATCAGATTGATAGAGAGTTCTTCAAGCTAGAGAAGTAAAATAATTATTTAGCTTTATTGCTTAATTAGAACTAACAATTTGAGCAAAAAATAAAAATGTTTAAGCTGATGAATCTTTCAAGAGATACGAGGATCTTTAAATAAATTTCCAGTCTTTTTTCGTATGGGCACTTTTATCATATTTACCCAACCCCTCTGCTCGGGCAGGATATGACACAAGGTCAATTTTTTAAGCGGAGTTTAATAGGTTTGAATTCAGAGTTTTCCTTCTCCTAGACTAGTTGCCTCACCAAGGCTGAAGAACCTAGTCTGCCCTACTATTTACCCATAGCTGGAGGGAGAATATTTGGATTCATACCTTTCCCAAGGGTATTAGTGCTATGTGAAATGCAATCAGTCAGGTCCAGGATTTGAACTTGTGTCGCTGTGTCCATATCCTGCAACGATAACCATTAACACCATGGGCACCTCCTCGTATGGGAACTTTTATTGATAGTACACACATAAAACTCTAGTCCCCTTTGAAGTAATCTCCTCCGGCTGCAATGCACTTGTTGTACTGTTCCAACAACTTCTGGAAGGCCCCATGGAAGTCCTCTTGTGTGAGCGCATCAATGACCTTCGTTACAGCCTCTTTCATCTCCTCAATTGTCTCATAATGACAGCCGCTGAGCTTAGGGAATAACCAAAAGTCACAGGGAGCAAGGTCTGGACTGTAGGGAGGCTGAAGAACTGTTTTCATGCCCATCTTGGTCAAATAGTCTGTGACAAGGATGGGGTTGTGGACTGGTGCATTGTCCTGGTGGAAATGCCACTGACCCGATTTGAAGAGTGCTGGCCTCTTCCGATGGAATCTCTTCCTGAACTCCCTTAAAACCTCAACATAGTAACCCTAACCCTAACCCTTTGGCCAATCAACTCTGGTCAATTGACTTCCTTACGCCTTGCACACCTCTCATCATCCCTCACAGACTCCCTGCCTTCCTTGAATCTCTTATGCTACTCAAAAACTGATGCTCAATTCATGCAAGATGCTCCAAAAGCAGTCTGAAGCATTCCATACATTTCTGTGGCAGCATTTTTTCGAAGTTTAAAACAGAATTTTATTGCATATCATTCTTCTAAAGTGTCTTCACGTCCAGATTGCATTTTTGAAATTCACCTGCTATGACAATCAGGCTTTAGTAGGGTGTATTCCAATTGCTGCTCTAGCTGTTCTTTTGAACCTGAAATCAAAAAAACTTATTGAATGTACCACGTAAATCTCTTAAATTTAGTAATATTTCTTTACAAAGCTCTGAAAATTTTCACAGAACTATTATAACTTCATAAAATACTATGAAAAATATAACAGGTAAATCTATTTTCTTTTATGTAGATTTATCTTTTATAGTTACAATCACAATTTGTAACTTATTTGTGTACATTTTTATTCAACATTGTAAAATAGACATTGTTTAGAAAAATAAAATAAGTAGAAGGGAATTTTGTCATTTGTTTGCTAGTCTTGCCATATTTATGATCCAAGACTTCCCCTTTTACTCAGCATATATTGGAACTCCTAAGCTAATGTTATTTAAAATATGTTAAAATATATTTGAAATATTTAAATTTTGTCTCCTATCCCCAGAATTAAGTTTGCTATTCTTTTTTTTTTCATTCAATTGTTGTGATTTGCCTTTTTGAATGTATATTTTTATAATAATTAAAAAGAAAGCTCTAAAAAGAAAAGAACAATTGGTTCTCAATGAAAACATTTTTGTTCGGCTAAAAAATGATTAAAGAGTTTCTAAATCAGGAGTAAGAAGAATGAAATTAAATAAGTAGAAAGGATTTTTACATTTTTCTATTAGTCACATTTTCTCTGCTATCCAAAACTTGACTCCTTACCTGGTATAGAGTGTAGAAGGAAGGGTATTTCAACTAGTATGATCTTATTTTAACTGAGTTGATAATTCTTTTTTTGACTTCGACAGCAACATTTAGAAATATTATTTTGAATTTTTCACAAAAAAGATTTTCAAAAAGTTTCCTATGAAAATCTTCCATAGGGGTTAAGTAATATTGTAAAAGTGAAAACTATATACATGAGAGCCATGTGACTTTGTCATAAATCATTAAGCAGTTATTAGTTTGAAGGAAAAATTTCCCTTGGAAACAAACAAAGTTGTTTAGTGTTGATGTTATCTTTCTAGTAGACTTCATCCCTGTTGTCAAGAAGAGAACATTATAGTTTCAGTGATGACCAAATATTGATCTAATGCTTAGTTCTGTAGACCTACTAGTGACCACAGAAACATTATTTCTCCATTTTTAAAACTTAGACCGCAATAGCAGTAATAGTACAATTTTTTTTCTTTGTTAATGACATTTACATACATGAAGTAGTGAAATGACCAATTTTCTTATGAATTATGTCATAAGTTGGTCAAAACTTTCTACCATGAAAACAGCTGTCTTTCAGTAATGCTTATTGTGAGTTGATTACCATTATAGTTTTGTTTGGATTATTAATAAAAATCTTACTTTTTTTCTCATATGCATTGGGAAATATCTATATATTACTATTATACTTGTGTGTGCATATATATATATATACATATATATATATATATATATATATATATATATATATAGGTAACTCAGAAAAAAGCACATCATAGTGAAATTTCTATTAGAGCAATACACTTGAAATGCTTTAACTTACAGAATAAAGCAATTTCCTTTCCAATTTGCAACTGAATGATAATTTTCTGGGTTCTGTATTTGTGTTAAATGTCATTCTTTTGATCATCCAAATTTTTTTTATATAACAGAGATAACTATGAAATGATAATTACAATTCTCAACTCTTTCTTAAATAGAAGCATTAATATCATCATAGAATACTGTTACAATAGTTTCATTGGTCATTTAGGATTTTGTTAATATTCAAGAAGTAGATGAATCATCCTTTCTGTGTTCAATATAATGAATAATTTTTCTCTAAATTTAAGATTATTCACTGTATTATCACATCTCTTGTTACTTTTGTTTTTATCACTTTTTGATTTTTAATTATCATCTGCTAATATAATATTGATATTTGGCAATTTTTTCTCTGAGATTATCTGAAAAAACAGCAGAACAAATGAATCCCAAAACAAATATACTTATCATAGGAGCTTATATTGATGGATAATGTGTAGTTGTTTAGCTAATTGTATTCAAAAAAGTAAAATGCTAAATATAGTGGAGTATTAACATTTAGGATTTCTTTTTCAGTTTTTTACCTTTTATATCTGATATTTTGCTATTCAACAAAATATTTTTGTTACAGTTCAAAAAGTACATAACATAATTTATGGTAAATTTGTTTTCAGTGATTTATCTGTTCACAATTCATATAAAACAAATTTTCTGCAATAATTTATCAACTGATCTAATTTACTTACAAAACTATTTTTTTTAGTTTAAAAAATATTTAATAGTTTAAACAAAACTATCTATTTTAAATCAAGTTAATCCTAACTCTATCATGTTCATTAAATTACCTTGTCAGTAAATTATATCTGTTGATTACTGTAGATAAATTTAAAGTGAAAGATTTTAACAAAAAGTAAAGATCCTCTGAGAAATAAATTCTACTGCAAATATATGTATTTTTAATACTGCATTGAATTTTGATATCTTCATCCATCCACTGTTGTAAGGATTTTGTTAGTACTATCATGTTGATATTTTTTATTTCATTTTTCTTGATTATTATGGCTCACTGAAAGAAAAACATTGTATTCTTTTTTTTTAATTTAAAATGTTATTTAATTTTAATTTTCTTACGGCTGTTTCTATCAAACATCAAATACTTCTTGCCCTCGTTTTAATAACAGCAAAATGCCAGACAGCATGCCTAATTCACTTTCTAAAAGTGAGTGTCGTATAACAACTGTTAAGCATTCTCAAATGATGATCGATTTTTTTCCCTTTCTTAATATAACTTCTTCTCTTCTTTCTTTCATGTTCTTCAAATTCATTTTTCTTCTACGCTTTTCTCTCTCATTTTCCATTTTTTTTAATCTCTTAATATTAATGATCCAACCTGTTGGATAATGTGACTCTTGGAGAGATCCCTCATCTGTTTGTATTTTCCAACTATCTTTATATTCTTTCTTTCTTTTTTTTTTCTTTTTTTTGGTGAAGCATCCAGTATGTTGTTTTTTTTCCCACCAAATGGTAGTTCAATCTTCACTTTATTGGATTGAAGACTACTTGGTTTATTGTTCAATTTCCCCCTTGAAACTTATATCATCACTATGCATTATATTATGTGGTTTCATTGTATCTCTAAGATGGTCAATGATTTTCTGTCATGTTAACTAATTCTGTTAAAGTATCTCATCCAGATTATGCACTGCCAGTATTAAATCTATACAAAATGTGATAGCACCTTTACTAAATTTCTTTTATCTACTAAATTTTTAAGCAAACTGCAATTCTGTTTTGTGCAGCTATAAAGTCAAAGAAAGTCAATCTACAAACTATAAATAAAATTAACTTCTAACAATTGAAATACCTGTCTATGCCGGGTACAATGTATCTTGGTTTTAAATATTGTTGAAACATTTATCAAAATTTTTGAAGGAGCCATCAAGATGCCTACAAAAATGATTTTTTCACAAAAATTCAAAGACTTTATCGGACTATGCTTAGCAGTTTTACATAATATGACTGACAAAAACAACATTCACTACCTGACAATCATTTACAAGGAATCATTTTGCTGTCATTATAACTAACTTTAATTCAAGTCTTAGACAGTGTATACAGGTACTTCAACTAGTTGAATATAGATTAAAATCTGTCAATCAATTAAATGAAAATGAGAAATAAAAATAGGATTGATTGTTTTTTAATGAAAGATAAAAGTACTCAATGTAAAAATTGAGTGCCTAAAAAGTTGATTTTATATAATATATATATATATATATATATATATATATATATATATATATATATATATATATATTGTGTGTGTGTGTGTGTGTGTGTGTGTGTGTGTGTGTGTGTGTGTGTGTGAAAAAATAAGTGGAAAAGTGGATAAATTGAAACACAAAGGATTCAAAGATGATATTTTGTTTTTATTTCAAAAAGACTTCATCAGAATGTGTTTTTTTTTCTTCTTTTGCTTTTTTTCTAAAGTTCAGCATAGGAGGAAATAGATAAATAAACCGAGAGGAGTCACTGTCTCTCCTTTTTATGACTCCTCCTTCATTTCATTTATTTATTTCCTCCTACACTGAACTTTATTAAAAAAAAACACATTTTGATAAAGTCTTTTTGAAATAAAGACGAAATTTCATTTTTGAATCCATTGTTTATTCACTTTTCCACGTATTTTTTCATGTCTTGTCAGATTTACCAAATCTAACATTTCTCCATATATATATATATATATATATATATATATATATATATATATATATAATTTTGTGAAATAGAGTGGTAATTATTTGAAAAAATGTTTCCTATTTGAGTTTCACCTTGGTATGGGAAGTTATGAAGGAAAACCATAATCTCAAAAATGTGAAAATTAATTTTCTCTTGCAGTCCTGTAGAATGTATCTTGGTCTTAAATATTACTGAAATATTTATCAAGAATACATTGTTTGAAGGTACTGACATGATGTCTCCAAACAATGTTTCTTTCACAAAATTCTAGGACTTTTCAGGACTATACCTGTTCAGCAGTTTTACTTAATATGACTGTCAAAAAGAACTCTTAACTTATTATCTGTTCTAACATTGTTTTGCTATCATTATAACTAACTGTGATTCAAATTTAAATTCTGTTCAGTTTGTTATATTTTGCAACAACTTAGTTTCTCACTGAGTGCCTAACCCCCATTCCTCATGAGAAACAAAGATTTTCTTTTGTTTAAACTACAATAGATATGTAGACCAAATTTGGTAGCTCTATATCAAACTGTTTAACTGCCTCTAGAGGACAGACAAACAAAATCTTCCCAGTTATTGATATTAATTTTTACTTATTTTTCCAAGTTTTAATGGTTTTTCCCTTAGGTTTTTTACTGCAAAAAATCTTTTATTGATGTCCCTAGTTTTTTTCTCTTTAAAATAAGACTGAGTTTCGAACAAAACCTTAAAAATAATTTAGTATCTATCTTCTTATGTGGCAGTACTGTTTCTTCTATGAGGTGCATGCGATAAGTTTCCAGATTTTTTTTGTATGGGCACTTTTATTGATAGTACACACATAAAACTCTAGTCCCCTTTGAAGTAATCTCCTCCAACTGCAATGCACTTGTTGTACTGTTCCAACAACTTCTGGAAGGCCCCATGGAAGTCCTCTTGTGTGAGCATGTCAATGACCTTCATCACAGCCTCTTTCATCTCCTCAATTGTCTCATAACGACAGCCGCTGAGCTTAGAGAATAAGAAAAAGTCACAGGAAGCAAGGCCTGGACTGTAGGGAGGCTGAAGAACTGTTTTCATGCCCATCTTGGTCAAATAGTCTGTGACAAGGATGGAGTTGTGGACTGGTGCATTGTCCTGGTGGAAATGCCACTGACCCGATTTGAAGAGTGCTGGCCTCTTCTGATGGAATCTCTTCCTGAACTCCCTTAAAACATAGTAACCCTAACCCTAACCCTTTGGCCAATCAACTCTGGTGTATTGACTTCCTTACTCCTCGCACACCTCTCATCATCCCTCACAGACTCCCTACCTTCCTTGAATCTCTTATGCCACTCAAAAACTGATGCTCAATTCATACAAGATGGTCAAAAAGCAGTCTGAAGCATTCCATACATTTCTGTGGCAGCATTTTTTCCAAGTTTAAAACAGAATTTTATTGCATATCGTTCTTCTAAAGTGTCTTCACGTCCAGATTGCATTTTTGAAATTCACCAGCTGTGACAATCAGGCTTTAGTAGCATGTATTCCAATTGCTGCTGTACGTGTTTATTTGAAGCTGAAATCATAAAAATTGGTCAGTCATCAAATAAGATGTATAGCAATAACATACTGAATTCTCAAGAGTCTATGACAATTCTAAATGCCCATACGAAAAAAGTCAGGAAACTTATCGTATGCACCTCGTATCATCACTATCTTTTTATCATATTAAAAGTTTTGCCATGTATCACAGAACAATTTCAATCAAAAGCATTTTTTAAAACTTCGTCTAAACTACTGCAGCCCAGTTGGCTGGGGCTGTAAATTATGCTGACTGTATCTCTGCTCCTCCACCTGGATATGACACTAAACTGTATCTGATGGTGAGGCTCTAGTCCTTGAGCTTTGTGGAATATGGAGTACACCTTTATAACCATTAATCCCAGGTTCACTCTGATCCGCAGTGGTAGTACCTGTTAGGGTCTCATTTATGGGTTAAATAGAACTGTATAATCATTTATTTGACATAAAACCATTTATGTGAAATAGAATAACTCGTGTTAGATATCAGTACTTTGAACCATTTAACTGTGTGCAAACAAATGAGTTCTGGCTTGTTTAAAAATAATATTACCTACAAACTATTTATTTACAAATCATATATATTTAATATATATGTATAAACAGGATTTTGCATTAAATGATCTCCTATTAAATATGTCCCATCATGAGCCAATCAAATATCAAAAAACTTAAACTTCTACAGAACACATTAAAATTCTTACTAAAGAAAAATCTAAAACTTGTTGATTCTGTCATTTTAGTAATTAGTTTTGAAGGCTAATAGTAAAACATATTTAGAATTCATTAAATAGAAAAATCAGACATTGGCATAATGGTTAGCATGTTCGTCAATGGCTCAGGAGACCTGGGTTCAATCCCAGCTCAAGTCATATCAAAGTTTCAGAAAATGGTACTTGATGCCTCTTTGCTTAACACTCAGCATTATAAGGTAAGGATCAAGCATAAAGTGGAGCAATCCAGGGAAAAGAGTAACACCCTCCCCTACACCTTGGTGTAGTAGCTATCGAAAAGGGAGCCTTCAGGTCACCCTCGACTATGGTTGCCAACTTTACTTACTTACTTATTGGCCCCAAGTAAAAAAGATCTTGACTTTATTTTTTAAGGATTAAAAATTCAAAAGCTAAAAAGATTAACATTTTGAACCTAAAAGCCGAATGATATTTCACACCACATTATAAGCTTGATATTTCAGACTCAGGGAAATCACAAATAATGATGATGATGCTGACGATGATGATAAAAGGCTTAATATAGTGATCATACACAGCCTTTCTTTGAATGGAATGATGAGATAGCTTTAAACAAATATGCCTGTACCCTGGAGAAAAGTTTTAATGAGCTTTGTACTTGATTTATTTTGTGGTATTTATGAGCTCAGGTACAGGGTACCTGGAGATTCAGGAATTAAAGGGATTCAAGCTGTAAGATAGATAAAGAAAATTTTTAATTCTTTACATTAGAATTATTTTGAAAAAAAGCAATATCAGAATAACTTCTAACCTAATATCAGCAAAGTATACGTTTTGAGATGCCTTTGTTCTTTGACATATCTAAATAGCTTTTTTTTGTTTTTCAAACGTTTTGGATGTCCATCATGTCAAAGCAGGAATATTAATGCAAAAATAATCAAGATGAAGTCTAAAAAACCCAAGAAACACAGACTTGTTCGTTTCTTTTTTACATTCAATAAAAATACCATTGTCCTGGTAACAACTTGTTAATTATTGATGCCTATAGAAAGTGCTTGCTCTCTACTACATTGCATTACATTTCTGCCAATTGTTCAAGCATCTCATTATACCCTGTGAGAATTAATGAATGTTAATAACTTCCATTCAAATAAATTCTGTATTTTTAGTTTTTCCATTTTCTTTTTTCCTTTTTTTTCTGACAGTCTTTCATTTATATCCAGTTTCTTCTTCTTCTTCTTCTTCTTCTTCTTCTTCTTCTTCTTCTTCTTCTTCTTCTTCTTCTTCTTTCATAAAAGAGAGGCAAGGTAAAATGGTGACACCTACATTATTAGACAAAGTAAGCAGAATGACAATTGCCAGTATACCATATGTACTGACAGATTCAAAAGATCTGTATTAGATTCCACTTACAAATGATATTTATCAACAGTTTTATTGTCTCTCAAAGAACAAAACATAAAAACAATAAAAATAAATAAAATTTTACTGTTTTTCTTAGATATCATTCATCATCAAACTGTTTCTCTTTAATCTTTTCATTGAAACTTATAGAAAGTTGTTATAGAAGTTGTTTTTTTGTTTTTGTTTTCTTGTTCAAAGTGCACTTTACAAGTAACAGAAATAAGCATGGGACAATTTTGTAATCTGTATTCTTAAAACTAATACTAGTGGAAGCAGATATAACTAAATTGGTCTACAGTTGAAGACAGTAATTTCAGACCTCAACAAGCGGTTAAACTTGGTTGTTTTATTTTACAGCATATCAACCCTTTTTGGGTCATTTAATGCCAAATTAAGTCATTTTGAAAAAACTTTCAAACAGTACAGATTTTTATTTACATACAGTTAAATGTCAAAACAGTATATTTCAAACAACTCAGTTTAACGTAATTACATAGTTTAGTTCTATTTGACCCATAGATAGGACACTATCAGGTGCTACCACTCTGAGCCAGAGTGGACCTGGGAGCAATGACAATGAAGGGGTACTTCAAAGTGCACTTTACAAGTAAAAGAAATATTTTTGTACACTTTGTTTATGAATTCAAAATGTGTTTAAAAAAAGGTATTCTTATATTTTAGTTTATGGAAATAATCTAAACTGCAGAAAATTATTGGAAAGTATATTTTTATTCAGTTAAATATGGATATTTATCAATGAGAAGCATGTATATAGAAGTTTTTTCTTTTTTCTTTTTTAGATTTATGAATTATACAAGAAAGAAAAATCCTGATTTATGTAAACATGAAAAGAAAAACTGAATCAAAATAGTCTAAGGCTTTTTAGCTATTGAAAGATATTTTTCACTGATAGAAATCCAAATAGGTAATTCTTCATGCTTAATTTCAAGTTCAAGATCACTAGATATAGAAGCCAATTCTTTTTTACATAATTTCAAATTAATATCTGATTAAATTTATATGAAAATGTTTTGAACCCAGCTGTAATTGTAACATTGTAAGTGAGTAGTCATGAGGTATGAATAAATAAATTATTTTTAAAAAAGCCAACATCAAGAAGAGAAATGAATTCATAAAGTTCAAGATTTCATCTGGTTGGCTAGGTGTAACAATAAGATATGCTTTATTAAATCATCAGGGCTGAAAACAGCAATTATCAAAAAGTTGCAAAAATCACCAGACTTGATCAACCATCTAAAGAGTCACAGGGGCTTTTCAGGTGATACCACCCTTGGAAGGTAGGAGTGGGGGAGGTCAGTGTTCTGTGAACCCCAATGAATTGAATTTGGTTTGGTTTGGTTTGGCTTCTTTGTTTAATGACATGTCAATCTTTGTGAGTTTAAGCCATTCTTGTCGAAAAAAACAAACTGTGATACTACTTAACCCATAGCTGGGGGATAAAGAGGTTCAATACTTTTCCCAAGGGTATTATATTTGAAAGTAAATGTAATAGCATGGCTAGAATTCAAGCTCTCTTACATTGCAATCTAATACTTGAGCCATTACACCACTGGGTCTCCTTCCTTAAATTGATTTTGCTCTCTTTGGTGGCTAGGGACATGAGTGAAACAAGCAGTAGCATGGACAGAAAGCAATTGAACCATCCAAAGATATGATAAGATCTGGTTCTTACTAGAATGAAGAATCTATTCTGTGCATTGTGTCCATTATTTGTTTCTACCTATTTCCTTAGCCATCAGAAATTAAACAATAAGAATATAACAATCGAAGGTCCCACATTCAAGGCAAGTTGCATTTATGAGTGTCTCTTTACCCACCAGATGATCAGCTATCACTGACATAGTTGTTGTTGGTGACTATGAGCACAGTCTTCTTGAATTTTCATCACTTGACTTTGATCTTAATCCCTTTTTATTAAAATTTTTAAATGAAAATTCTCTGAAACAAAGCAGTAATTTGATTTGTATTGAAGTATAAAAGTTTCAGATCCAGGGTATTTTGCAGCAGGGACTTATCATTTTAATATAAAAACATATTTTCTGTTTCATTCATTGAATTCTCTTGTAATACCATAAAGTTAGATTTAAGAAGTAACAGTTTTTTTACATAAATAAATTTAGTAATTAGTGAATAAATGCCTTAACTTTTATTAATTAGTTGAGTGTGTGTATTTTGTACAAAAAATTGATTTTTGACAACCCTAATTTTTACATATGTAAAAACAAGAGAAAAAAAAATGAACATTGACTTTAAAATACTTCAATTCTATGTTATAATAAATTAATTTTTTACTTTTTTAGATAAAAATCTGTGCTATTTTTCCCTATAAAAATTTTTAAAATAATTTTGAAATCTTAATTACATTGTTAAATTAAAATATGAAGAAAAAATTAAATAATGCATGTCCATATTAAATCTATATCTAAAATTATCCTATAGATAATTATTAGAATTATTTTACTTTTTAAAAAATTTTAATTTAAAGTTATTCTATAAAAAATCATTTCTATAAAAGGTCATACAGATAAAAATCATTCAAATGAGAAGTCATTTGATGAAAAGAAACATTGTGAAATTTATTATCCTTTAATGAGAAACTTGATTATTTGGTTTACTAAACTCATGAAGATGAAATTGGTGAGATAATTTAATAAATAAAGCATAACAATTAAAAGAAAATTTTCACTGATAGAATTTATACTCACTAAGAGTCATATATTCTGGGTGTACTATGTGATTCATGGACACCTCAGAACAATGGTGAATTCATCTTGAATATTTAAGTTAACTCAGCAATAGAATCATCGATCATAATGGGAAACTAATTTTCTCATCAGCCCAGTCAGCTGGGGCTGTAGAATACACACTGACTGCATCTTTGAAAAGGGGTAAGACTGCCCCCTCCCAACAAGTGTTGTGGATATGGCATTAAACTGCATCTAATGGTGAGGCTCCAGTCAGGGAGGTTTGGGAAATGTGGAGTAATCTTTTTCTACCATTATTCCCTGATCCACTCTGACCTGGAGTGGTAGTACCTGTTAGGGTCCCAACTATGGGTTAAATAGAACTGTTTAATCATTTACTATACTGGAAACCATTTAACTGTGGTAAATAGAACTATTAATGTCTGATAATAATTCTTGAAACCATTTAATTATGTGCAAACAAATGAGCCCTAGCCTGTGTAAAAAATTGTTGCCTACAAACTGTTTGTTTACTTGTATTTGATATATATATATATATATATATATATATATATATATATATATATAAATAAACAGGATTTGGCATTAAATAACCTACAAGGATTAATATGCCATAAAATGTAACCAATCAACCCACCAAATAATTTTTTTTTCTTATTAAATATTTTGGTAGGTGTTCCGACAACACTGCACATCCACATAATTACACCTATTATTATATAATTCTGAGCAAATAGTAGGATAATTGGGAAGTAACAAAAATAAGGGCTGAAGTGGGGAGGAATGTATTTGAAAGGAGTTTACTATATGAGTACATTGTTGGAATATGATGGAAAAGGTTTTATTATAGAAATCCATTGTCAATGATTTCATGAAAGAAATATATTATAAATGATTTTACTATTAGAATGCATGAGAAAGGGTTTTACTATAGGAATGAATTGAAAAATATTTTTCAATTTGATTGGATTTGATTGATTGATTTTAGAAGTATATCAACCTGTCTAGGGTTATTTTATGCCTAAAGGTTATAGAAGCATGTTCATTGCATATTCACATTTATATTTTTTGTATAGTTATTTCTGAAGAATTTTTTTTGCAAACAATCCGATCAAATATGAATAATTTTAAACAGATCTATTTAATTCATAAGTATGACCTTAAAGGTACTACAACTCCAACTTGAAGTGGACATGGGAGTAATGGCAATGAAGGTGTACTCCATAGTCTCCAAATCTTCAGAATTGGATCCTCACTATCAAATGCAGTTTAGTATCTTACCCAGGACATTCCTTTTTGAAGAGGATATAGTTAGCATCTTATAAACTCCACTGACAGTACAGAAAAGTATTTTTAAGTAATACCAGAATAGCAGGTTCAGTATGGAAACACACTCTGTGACAAAAACTACCATTTAATTCTAACTTACACTATTTATAAAGCAGATAGAAATGTTGATAGTGCAAAATATCTTAAAGAACACAAGTGTATTATGCACTTTTCTCTACATTCCTAAATGTACTATGATGAAACAGTCATGAGAGAGTTGTTTAGGTTTTAAATGTAAAAGCATAACAGACCAGAGATCCTATTTCTGGTGTCAATGACTTTAGAAAACTTCTGAACTTTGTCAATAGCAATAAATGTAATCATCATGAATATCAGCATGATAAAACTGTAAAGTATTCACTCTTGTTCTTGTTATGTTAGGTTATCAGTTTTCTATATTGGCCCAGTTGGCTTGGGCTGTAGAATACACTGAATGCATCTCTGTAAAGAGGTAAGACTCCCCCCAATGAGTATCCAGGACACTAAACAATCTGATGATGAGGCTCCAGTGGTGCTGGAGCTTTGGGGAATGCAGAATATCCCTTTATTGATCTATGGGTGAAATAGAACTGTTTGATATGCTAAAATGAATTGTCTGAAATAGAACTGTTTAATCATTTAACTGTGTGTAAGCAAATGACTGATGTTTAATCGAATTGTTAGTGATACATAGCAATACTTGTAACCATTTAACTTTGTTGATTTATGCTAAACTGAATTGTTTGAAATAGAACTGATCATTAAACTGTGTGTAAAGAAATGACTGATGTTTAATTGAAATGATAGTGTTAAATAGCAATAGTTGAAAATATTTAACTGTGTGCAAACAAAGGATTAATAGTGAATAGAATTATTCATATTAGATAGAAATAAGTGAAACCATTTAACTGGGCAAAAAAATGAGCCCAGGTTTAATTAAAAATGTTATCTACAAAATGTGTTAGGAAATCATATATTAAATATAAATGTGTAAAAAAGATTTGGCATTAACCTACAATCATTGATATGCCATTAGACCAAACCAAACCAAACCAAATCCTATATATTTTATATATATAAAAAAAGAATTTTTCATTATATAACCTACAATGGTTGATATGCAATAAAACCAACACAAACCAAATCCTTTATATTTAATATATATGTATAAAAAGGATTTGGCATTAAATAACCTACAATGGTTGATATACCATAAAACCAAACCATACTCCCAAGTTTTCTCTATATTATCCAGAGGTCAATGTATTAGTAATAAACTTATCCATGCTTGCCTTTGAAATTCAGATATTTGTTTAGCTGAAATATTTTCCTATCTGAGTATATATATATATATATATATATATATATATATATATATATATATATATATATAATATATATTAGTTTTCAGCTTATATTTCTGATGGTTACAGACATCATGAAGAACTGTGGAACCTTATTTAACAATTCATTAACTTTTACTTCTTTCTTTTATTTTTTTATTGATGCTAAAGAATATACAGAATGTTTAAAAAAATTCATATCATTTGAGATGAACAGTGTTTCAGAAAAATTGATCTCATTTTATTATCTAATAACTTGACTAATTTTCATTCAAATGATCTCAAATGTTAACAGTATGTGTAGAAACAATACAAAATTCTCTGTTTAGTGTTTAAATGCATTTTCTTTTCCAGTGAATAGCATTTCTATATATGAAAATGAAAAACATTAAACAGAATTTCAAGTTGTTTTTAAACATACTGTTAAGATTTGAGATCAATTGAATGAGAATTGGTCAAGTTATTCGATTTCAAAATGATATCAATTTTTCAAAAACACCCTGTATTTTAGAATTTAAAATTTCTTAAGTAATGTTCAAGACAAATAATTGATAGAAACTGTTCCCAATAGTTTGCCTAGGCACTTTGCATGGTGTAATGGCTGGTAAAATGGCTGGTAAGATAGGCTAGCAAACCATTGTTATTTACTAAGCTTTGCTTAGTCTGGTATACATGTCTCAGGTTGCTTACAGTATCTAAAATTCCTAAGTAGTCACTAATTTCAAAACTGAACATGCTCATTGATGCTTAATTTCAATGATCTGAAAGGAACCATGCTTTTAGTATAACCTGACAGTAAGTAACCATTGTTAGTGAGTTGGATTCTGACTGGGTGGCCTATACTTTTAGTCTTGCAATGAAGTAAGCTAAGCTTAGTAAATAACTATGATAGCATGGCTGGATGCACTTAGCATAGCAGTTATCATTGTAGGAAATGTAATTGGCAACCTGAGTTCAAATCATGGTTTGTGTTTCATTTTGTGGTAATGTCCTTGGGAAAAGCTTGAACCCAACTATTTTCCCTCCAGCCATGAGTAAATAGTTGGGAAGACTGAGTTCTTTAACTTTGGTTAGGTTACCAATCTATGAAAAGGAAAACTCTGAATTCAATCCATGTGTTCTCTGCTTAAAAATGTATCATGTGTCTCATACTTTACAGTTTTTCATAAGTATTGTCAATAGAATGAATTGATAAGTTTTTTTTTTCATCTTGTGCATTGAGAATGTACACTTTCTTTGTCAAGGGATATATATTAATTTATTTATTTCAATCGTTTGATTTTAGGTCCTTGTTGTTTTAAATGTCGCATTTCAAGTTCAGATATCTGATTGGGTGGTGCACTTAGTGTAACAGTTAACATCATCAGAAATGGAGTTGGTAATCTGAGTTCAAATCCTGGATGAGGCTGTTTGCATTTCACTTTGAACTTATGAGTTTAGCAAAGCCAGGAATCTATCTGTTCTTCTCCCAACAGAGGGAGGACTGGGTGCTTTAGCCTTGATAAGGCAACCAATCTTGGAGAAGGAAAACTGAATTCAAACCACCTGTACTCTGTTTAAAAAATTGACCTTGTGTTACATCCTGCTCATGGTGGAGAGGTTGGGTAAATGCATCCAAATATCTGATGAAATGTACTTATTCTCTTTTTATACTGTACTTAAACTCACAATATTACAAAAACAGCATGAAACACATTTAAAATTTGTTGCTGAGTGCATCTTTGATGAATGGTCTCTGAATTAAGCCTTTTACCATTATGATCTCTATGAGCCTAGAATATCAGGCTCACAGAATATAGAAAAATAGCGCTCAGGTTCTAATTAGCCCAGTAAGCTGGGGCTGTAGAATACACTATTTGCATCTTTGCAGAGGGGTAAGACCCCCCACCAACTAGTGTCCTGGATACAACACTAAACCATCTGATAGCGAGGCTCCAGTTCTGGGGTTTTGAGAAATGTGGTGTACCTCCTCATTGCAATTGCTTCAAGGTCCACTCTGGCCCAAAGTGGTAGCACCCAATAGGGTCAATTCAATCAGTCAAATAGAATTGTTTGAAATTTAAACTGTATACAAATGAATGACTTTGGTTAAATTGAAATGTTAGAAAAAGAACTCTTTGACCATTTAATTGTGTGTAAACAAATGACTGATGTCTAATTGAATAGTTAAGTATACATAGCAATACTTGGAACCATTTAACTGGGTGCCAAAGAATGAGCTTAGGCTCATTTAAAAATGTTTTCAACAAAATGTGTTTACTAATCATATATCTTTAATATATATGTATAAACAGTATTTGGCATTAAATAACCTACTATGGTTGATATGCCATAAAACCAAACCAGACCAATCAGGTTGTAATATTGTTCTTATTGTACAGAGTAAAATATTATTGCTCAGACTGAAATATCAGGTTTATTAATTGAAAAGGTTAAGTTTTATTTTGTCTATTATTTTAATTGTTGTCATTATAATTTATTATTTGCTTTTACTAGTTGGTGTCATTATGTTAGTAGCTTAATATATCTGTATGCAATCATAATGAAAATATTCATTATGATTGCATACGGATATCTTACATATACATATATATATACATACCAGGCGATTGGCCTAATGAATAGAGTGTTCGCCAATGGCCCGGGAGACCGTGGTTCAATCCCAGGTTGCCATACCAAAGATTCAAAAAATAGTACTTGATGCTGTCTTGCTTAGCACTCAGCACTATAATGTGAGGATCAAGAGTAAAGTGGAGCAATCCAGGGAATGGAGTAGTACCCTCCCCTACACCTAGGTGTAGTAACTATTGAAAAGGGAGCCTTCAAGTCACCCTTGACTAAGGTCGCCAACTTTACTTTACTATATATATATATATATATATATATATATATATATATATATATATATAAATGCTTTAATTATTTCTTTTTCTTTATGTTTTTTTTTCAAACTCTAATCAGCATAATGACTAATGATATAATAGGATACAAGGAAACTTAAGATTCCTATCTTTTCCATTATTAATCATTGAAGGGGTTCTAATGTTGAAAGACATTAACTTTCAAATAACCACAGGAACATCACTCAAGATGCATCACAGTACATTCAAGAGATTCTTGACATTTTCCCATTGTATTACTCTTAGTTTATCATATTGTAAATTATAATAATTAACACTCTTACTACATTTGAAAAGTTTACATAATCCACATATATGAAACATAATAGTATCCATATATATATATATATATATATATATATATATATATATATATATAGTGCATAACACTTTTCTACATTATCAGAACATTCCATAGCTAATTGTGAAATGAGAAAATCTGCTATTATACTAACACAAGGCCTTCAAATTTTTTCATGGGTAATATTTTATAAGAATGTTTTTTGTTATTTTAACTTTGAAAAATAAAACTCCATGGTTTATTTATATCTTAAATTATTTTTAGCTCCAGATAAATTGATAAAAGACAATTTATAGAGGATCATTTTTACTGTTGTCTCATTTTACCTTTAGTTTCATATTCAAAAAGTATTGAACAGAAAGTAACAAATCCAGAGCAACATAATGTTTTTGATATATAAGTACAATGCAGTGGCAAAATTATTTAAATAAATCTTTTCTATGGCACAGATATAACAGTTTCTAATAAAATCTAAGTTATTTGAAAGTCATAAGATTAGTTATTATAATAACACAGAAAAGAAATCTGCAAGCAGATTTTTAACACACCTAATGACATTTGAGATTTTTTGTTGAAGGTGTCTGATAACTTAATTAATCATAATACCATTGAAAAAGGGATATGAGCCTCTAACAGATCAAATGATGAGTATTATCTTAGTAAGTCATCAGAGGATCCAATAGAATAGGAATTGATAAAATGTTTCAGCTAACATCTCTTTCAACTAACATTTCTTTTTATAGCTTCTTCAGTACTAGATATGAACTGTAGCTGCTATGGTATGATTTTTAGTCCACGACCCAATACTTATCCTATAACCTGGTTTGGTTTTACCAGTACTGATAGTTAGCATGTCTTGGGCAGGAATAACCTGACAGACCCTATCTCTCTCCAGATCTGGTTTGAATTCAGAGTTTTCCTTCTCCTAGACTTGTTGTTATACCAAGGTTAAAGAGCCCAATCTGCATTAATATTTATCCCAAGTTGAAAGGAGTATAGTTGGATGCATACTTTTCCAAGGGGTTAGCGCTATGTGAAATACAAACAGCCTCATTCAGGATTTGAACTCAAGTTACCAAGTCCATTTCCTATGATAATAACTGTTTGGCAAAAGCACTTCCATATGTTGATAAAATGCATTCATTCAAGAGGAAAAGATTCAGGCATTCACAAATTATTTGGATGTATCAAAAGTATTTTTGCTTCTTAATCAACTATATATTCTTTTAATATTATCTTTAGATGATTCCAGCTTTTCTTAAAATTTTCTAGTGCTGGTGGTTTAGTTCTACATTTTAAAGTGTCATAATTAATGACTGGCTTGTCATCACTTTCTGGGCTTTATTTCAAGAGATACATCCTGTCTAGCTTTGATGTATGGTCAGATACTGTTTCATTGTCTTCTATTTCTTAAATTCTGTGGACAAATTTGAGGCCTAGTTAAGGCATTATTTTGAATGTCTTGAAATTGCCAGAATCACTATATCTGACATTATGACATCTGATACAAAAGTAGAACTGATAATGATATATATATATAAATATACATATATATATATATATATATATATATGATAGAAATAAGTGGAAAGTTGGATAAATCAAAACACTTAACTCAAATTTATATGTGTAATATTTTAATGAAATAAAACCAAACGAAATATTACACATCTAAATTTGAGTTAAGTGTTTTGATTTATCCAACTTTCCACATATTTCAATAATACAGTCAGATTCACTACAACCTATCATTTTAACATATATATATATATATATATATATATGAATACCTCAGAAATCTACCAAGGTTTCATCTTTCTGCATCATCAGGATAAAACTGTCAGTTTTATCCTGATGATCCGGAAAGGTGAAACCTAGGTAGATTTCTTCTGACCCATTAGGTATTTATATTTATATTTGCTCTACTTTGTATTGAGCACTTTTTCATTTAACTTAGCCCTCTGTCAGATTTTTTTTTTGGCTCAACATTACAATACTGGTTGATTTTTTTTCAGACAATATATATGTTTTTAGTCTTTTCTTTTTTCATGGAATTTTTTCCCTAATATTAATTTGTGTATATGTTTATTCACAAGTTGGATCATTTGGGTTTTTTCACTCTGCCAGAGTTAAAGTTAGAGATTAACCTAAAATAGAAATAAATTATATATATATATATATATATATATATATATATATCATTGTAAGCACCATTGCCCTGAGGGAAATACTCATCATGGCCCTCTGATGACCTAATACATTATTGAAAACATCTACAAAAGTAGAAATATCAAATGGTTTCAAATATTATAAAAAAGAAAAGATTGAAAATATTTGGTGTGTGCACAAGTTCTCAATATCCACTTTTATAATTTGAGAGTAAATACACTGTTGAAAAAAACTATCTGCATTTTTTAAATGAGGAGATATCATTATTATACACAGATGTATTCAGAGGAGTGACCTTATCTTCATTGTTATAGTAAAGTTTAAGCCATTGTTCCTTCCTCTAAGAATGATCAGAAGAATCAGAACAATCTACACATGTATAATGAATGAAGGGTTTATTTCAAAATTCCCTTAGGCTTACTATGGCATAAAGTGTCATAACTATAATAATGACCAAGATATGGATACAAGTCTAAGTACATCAGTGTATAAAAGTAAAAAAAAATTTTTCTGTATACCTTTGTAAATACCTCATGATTTTAATATGGTCTAATGGATAATCAGTTCTTGATTAATAAATAAGAAAATATTATGGATTTTGTTTATATTTCAATGTTTATTTGTATCCTCTTTAGACCTGCATGATAATTATTTTTGTCTTTTATAAATTAATAAAGAAATGATAAATAAGGAAACCTAGAAAAAAATCAGCAAATATTACTGTGAAAGTAAAAAGTTAATAGTGAAATATATTTAGAAGAGTCAGTATTAATCCTATCATCCTCTGTATATCAAAATTGTCTGATAAATATTTTCTTTAGATTATTTGCCTCTGATCTGGTTTTTATATAAGGAATATAATTGACTCACTTTTTTTGGATTCACTTTTTTTTTGCAAAAGAAATTGAATATATATATATATATATATATATATATATATATATATATATATATATATATATATATATTCTGGGTGCAGTGTATTTATATACTTAAATACCAGTCTATATAACTAGTTTACTATTAAAATAACAAAACAGATACCAGGTTTTATATTCACCAAATCCAAATGTTAAAGATAGGGACATTACTAAAATTAATGTTAACATTTATTTCACTAATCCTAAAGTTGCAAGATATTCCTTGTTTTTTAAGACTCACTGGAAATTAGTTGTGTGTATAAATAAAAATTTCCCAATGATCTTCTCCCTTTTCTGTACTTTAAAAAATGTGGTATTAATTTGATCAAATATCTAAATGCCAGTGATACGATATCTCTTTAATACCAAAGTAGCTTGACTGCCTAAATAATAACAGAATTGATTTCCTATTTAACATTCTTCACATTGAACTCCCTCACTCACCAGTAAGTCCAAGAGTTTCATTTTTATGACATCATTTCATATATTTTCCAGCAACTAGTGCTACTTGTGTTACTCATGTGAATATTCCTCTAGTCTATCAGCTGATGGCTGACTGCCACAAATTCCACTATCAACAATACACAAATTGGTTTCGGAATATTCACCTTGACTCTGTAAATGATGATTCTGGAAAAACAGCTTAAGCTGCAGGACGGAATCGTGCAGCCGTATTCTTCACTTATTTCTTATTTGAAGCTACTTCTTTGGAATACTTGTGACACCTCCAATTTATCAAAACAGGATAATGTTTATCAAGATTTTGGATTTACAAATAGAGGAATCCAATGAGTAAATAAAAAATGTAAACATACATCTAATTAAAATATTTTATTAATAAAAGGCAAATACAAAGCTACTTATTACTCAGAAATATATATATATATATATATATATATATATATATATATATATATATATATATATTTTAAGTAATCAGAACTTAAACGTTGACTTGTAAATTCTAATATATCTTGAAAAAGACAAAAACGATCAGTAACATTGTAAACAGTTTTCTGACAACATTCAAAAAGAAGTGGGGGTTTTTGTTTTTGTTTTTTTTTTATATATTGATAATGATTATGGATTGACAGCATAAACAGCCTTTCCTTCTGGTGCAAAAATTAACAGATTTTTGGAGATTCTTCTTTTGAATAACTGAGTCCATAATAAACTCATCATCTCTTTTGATTTGGTCATAACAGTTATGACCCTAAATTGACCTATGGCGACCTCTAATGATTTTGAAGGTCTGCATTATCTATTCCATGGTCATCCTGAAGTCAAATCACCCTTATAGTCTAATTTTCAGCTCCCAGGGTCAAACCATTTGGCCACCCATGAGACATATACAACCAAGCTAGCAATCACTGACTTTATTTATATAGATATATAACAAGAATTATATTAACACTAAGAAGGAATGTTACTATATAAAATGTGAACAAATTCTATTTGCAAAATGTTAACAACTTTGTTTTTAACTAAATGCAAATTTCAGTGTTATATGCCATTGTTGAAAATATCAATAATCAGGATAATGAATCCTTGTTTTAATCATGATCATTCTTGTTGACAAGAGAAATCAACTTTATGGTGTTTATTTCATTCAAATACAGCTAAATCTCTCTCATTTAAGAACTGATGGTTAATGTTATTGATATTGAATCTTTCAATTTTGGATTAAAGATTAATTAATTGATTGATTTTTAATGGCTTGTCAACCTCTTTAGGGTTATTTTATGCATAGAAGTTAGGGAGTTTTGTTCATTGTACATTCATATTTATATGTTTTTGTAGTTGTTTCTCAAGACGTATTTTTTTCACAGATTCCTATTAAATACAAACAATTCTTTGACATATCTATTTAACCCATAGATAGGACCCTGACGGATACTACTACTCTGGACCTGGGAGTGATGGTAAAGAAGGGATACTCCCCAAATCTCAAGAACTGGAGCCTCACTATCGGATACAGTTTAGTGTCATACTCAGGATACCCATTTTTTATGCCTCTGCCGGGGATACAGTATATTCTAAACCCTGTCAAAAGGGTTATTTTGATTAAAGAGGACAAACCTTACTAATTTAGAATCCTTGTATTACCGCATAATAGATTTGTATCACAGCATTATAATTTAATCAGCATTCAGGGAACAAGAGTTAACTTTTTACTAATGTAAATTATAACATTTCTGATAAAAAATTATTTAGTATAGGTATAATGACTCAAGTGCTGGACTGTGGCTTCAAAATAAGTGAGTTTGAACTTCAGTCACTCTGTTACATTCACTTTTGGACTTATACCCTTGGGAAAAGTATGAATGCTCTTACCCCTATGGGTTAAATTGTATCACAGCTGTTTCTCTACAAGGAAGGCCTTGACATTAAATAACCCATCATGGTTGATATGCCATTAAACAAAGGAATTAAATTAAACTAAACTAAGCCTTTATAAATTTTACCACAAATAACCAAACATAGAATGCTATTTAATAATAAATGAGTAAATTAAGTTGGCAACCTTAGTTGAGAGTGACCTAAAGGCTCTCTTTTCAATAGCTACAACATCGAGGTGTAGTGGATGGCACTTCTCAATTCCCTGGATTGCTCTACTTTACTCGTGATCCTTACATTGTAATGCTGAGTGTTAAGCAAGTTGGCATCGAGTACCATTTTTTGAGTCTTTGGTATGACTCAACCTGGGATTGAACCAAATACTCCCAGACCATTGGCAAACACTCTACTCATTAGGCTAATAAATAATATGCATCAATTTTCTATGTTTTAAATTACAAACATAATCAATCAAAATTTTTGCTTACCTTTAACAGGCCTGGTTCAAAGTTTTGAGATCAATAAAGGCCCACTTTATTAGCAAAACTAAAACTTTTTTTCTTTGAAATCAGTCTTATTCTGTTAAAAAAGCAACTAAAAGATTTGGTTTAGTTTGGTTTCTTTGTTTAATGGTATATCAACCTTTGTTATTTAATGAAAAAGCCATCCTTGTAGTTGAACCGTAATTATTTAATCCATAGCTGGGGCTATTCATTGTGTGCTTTATTTATATAGAATCAAATGTGGGAAAGGAGAAGATTTTATTTATATGTCCTGGATATGACACTAAACAACATCCGGTGTTTTACCACCGGAGCTATACCTCTGAGGAGTCACCCTTTTGTTGTTATTACTCTCAGGTCCACGCTGACCAGGAATGGTAGAATCTATGAGGGTCCTGCAAGTCAGATAGTTCAATTGGAGATAATGTTTGAAATGACTGCGAACTTTATTTATACATTGGTATCTAAACATTGATATTGTAATTATATAAAGTATTTAAAATGATTGGGAAGATACATTTCTGTGCCATATATAATTCATGGCCATAATTGTTAAATCTATTTTGGCATAAAATCACTCAAAAGTTGACATACTGTAAAACCAACCAACCAACCAACCAACCTTTTATCTATAATGAAAATTATCATAACCAACAAATGCTCAAACACTGATACCTATCTATATTATAATGATCTGATTTTTGCATATTCATTTGTAATCATAGCACAGCAAAAATGGCACATTGTAGAAAGAGTTTTGTTAGTGAAACAGTGTTAAAATACTCTACCACCAAGGATCAAGCAATTTTCAATCTAATTTGCAACTTAATAATTGTGTGGGGTTTGCATTTATGCTAAACTCAACCATTATAATTTCTCAAGTGGTAAAACTAATAAAGGCTAATTATAGAGTACTTTCCCTTATCTATTTATCTGCAATTAATTATGATATAAATTTCATAAATTGGATGTGAGTCTATATTAAGCTTAATACCACCAAAGGCGGCTTTTAAGTGAGTTATAATAAGAATTCCATGCAATCTAATCATTCAGATTATGTTTGTAAATAATTTTCTTCTTTAAGCAGACATTATTGATTAAGTATGACTGGTTCTGGTTTGAGTTTGCAAATGGTTTTTGGACTTGGAGCAGATTTTTCTCATTGTGTTTCCTTCATTTTATGTTCATTTAATTATAAAATCAATTAATACATGCTTACATAAATAAAAGATTGTGTAGTAAAATTAATATCCATTAAGCCATAATCTATCTGATTTGGACAAATCCAACTCATTGCAGTCAGTTTGTTAGTTTTCTTGTAAAATCCACAATTCACAATTCAACTAAGAAAAATGCATATGCACTTTGGTTTAAGACTGAATCTTTGGTCTTACTCAACAAAAATATATTTTAAGAAGAAGAGAAAATTATTTACTGTAGACTGATGTATATACTGTGCAAAATTTCAGATAAGAATTTTAAGAAAAAATTCAGTTGTACACCATGCAGTACTTTCTGTCTGAGATGAAAGGTCACTAGGTATGAAAAATGTGAAAAATAAAGGTAATTTTGAATTTCAAAAAGTGCAATCTACAATACTTATTTTAAATGTGAACCTTTTTATTTAAAACTTTATTACATCATTATGTCTTCCTAACTATGATAACAATATTATAACGATCCAATTTTTGTATATATATTACTGTAACACAGCAAAAATGGCACATTGTACTGGGTTACATGGTATCTGTAGCAAGGAACAATTCCTGACTTGATCTATCATTGTTCTCTAGAGCTTCAAAAACTAACGTCTTTTACTGTACCTTTTAGATTTCAAATCACACTTCAAATTAATAATAATAATAATAAATAATAATGATAATAATAATTTATAATAATGATTAATGCCTTAATTTGTTTGTGGGGAGAAACTTCTTATTTCGTAAGACGAGAAAGAAGATGAAATAAGAAAAATGTCATCAGTTATTTCAATATTACTAATTTCACATATGAAAATATCAGCTTAAAAAAAAGTCAAAGTTTTTCTTTGTGGAAATAATTTGTGATAGAATAGTTGTGAGAGTGATGGAATTTCATGCTTCTTAGTCTACAGCCCGCTGTTCACCCATCAAGTCATATCTATTCTCACACTATTTACTAAATGATAGATATATCTTTTGTGTATTCATAGTCATAGGATCTATTAAGCTACTTTGGAAAAAGAATTGTCCAGAAATACTTGAAGCAATTCTTTATTAGAGACAAGAGAGAAACAAATGTGTGAATGTCAGCATCTGTGCCCTCTTCATTTTTCTGTGATGTGGGTGTGATAACAATTAACAAACAAAGGCTTAATTTTGTATACTGATCTTGAAAGCTATTCATCCTGTCCATGTTAACAAATGTCCACATCACTTTTTCATAGACCTCTACATACACACACACACACACACACACACACACACACACACACATATATATATATATATATATATATATATATATATATATATATATATATATGCAGTAAGCTGGCTGAAATGCACAAACACATGATCTGTTATAGATAGTTCTCACATTCACATACACACTTGAATCAATTACATGACTTTTTCATTGTCATCATTACAGTCATCATCATCAAGAGTTTTATCAGTTAACAACTGGGAGCCAGAAAACAAGCTAATTTCAAATGTCTTTATATAAATGTGTAGAAAGAAATGCATTAACAAACCAACCAACCAAGTAGCCAACTAGGTGGCTCATCACTATCACCACTACTACTACCACTACCATCTCTGAGTCTCCTCCTTCCTTCTCTTTCTCTACACCTTCCACTACCCTCATAATAACAACTCTTGCTAAGAGCAGGCAGCTTAAGCAAAAAGAAAAATCGATATTAAAAGCGATGTGCAAAACTCAGCTTCCCACCCACACACCTGCCTATCTACCATGTCACTGCTGCTTGCTTGTGTAACCACCTCTGTAGCTACTACTGTTTACATTTTCCTCCTTCTCCTCCTCTTCCTCCTCCTCCTCCTCCTCATCATCATCATCAATATCATCCATAGTTATTGTCGTGGATGCACACAGCCACCAACGTCATTGCAATAGCAGCAAGACCAGCATTATTACTAGTAGCAACAGCAGCAGGACCATTGTCAATATGAATAAAGTCATAATAATAATAGTAATGATAACAATGATAATAGGAATAAATATTTAAACTGCTTGAATAGCGAGAATTTTACAAGTTCAAGAACTAATCACCATGAAGTGCACAAAGCTTAAACATTCATCACTATATAAAACAAAAATGTTCTTATCCTATGAGTCATGACACTACTCTGTGATAGCAGAGTCTACCTCTGTCCCACAATAGTTCTTACATTTGCATATAAATTTCATATACTAAATGTAATAACTATTATGGGACAGAGATAGTATTTAAACATGTTAAAAGATAAGTGATTTGTCCAAATTTTTGGTGACCATGACACTGTCTTATATGAACTGTGACTTTTATCACTGGTCGTTCTTGTGAATAGCTGCAGTCAGCAGAAAAAAATAATTAAAAAAAAATATGTATAAACTGTAAGGGACTTCATAAAGATAACTTAGCTGTTTAAAAAAATATCCTTATCAGACCATAATTGAGATTATCATATACTTTACTCCTGTACGAATATACTAAGTCTGTTTCTCTATATCAGGCTTTCTTTATAAGGGGTTAGGTGATGTTATTAAGTCCTAGGGTCAAAATTTAAGTTAAGGGTAGGTGCAATTGTCACATACAAATATTTGGTTTGATATCAGTAAAGTCAAGCAATGAAGGAAAGCTCTTCTCAAATTTGTTTTAATTGTTAATGTCTATTTCTATTATTCAACAAACATCTTCTCATATTGAGTAATTCTTCACAAAACTTTATGAACTCATGAACGGTAATCTTCATTGTTTTGTATCTGTTGTTATAGCTATCTATCTATCTATCTATCTATCTATCTATCTATCTATCTATCTATCTATCTAGTAACCCAGTCAGCTGAGGCTGCTGAATACACCAACTGCACCTCTGCAGAGGAGTAAGACCCCCACCCCAACGAGTGTCCAGGATATGACACTAAACAATCTGATGATGAGGTTCCAGTAATGCTGGAGTTTTGGGGAATTCGGGGTACCCCTTCATTGCCATCACTCCCAGGTCCACTCTGGCCTGGAATGGTAGCACCTATGGGTCAAATAGAACTAAATTGCATACTTATGCAAAACTGAATTGTTTGAAATAGAACTGTTTTTGACATTGAAACTGTCCTTATACTAAACTGAATAAGTTGAAATAGAACTCTTTTGTCATTTAACTGTGTGGAGAAAATATATACTTATACTACACTGAATTGTTTGACTAAACTGAATAGCTTGAAATAGAAATGTTTTTGACAATTCAACTGTATACTCATGCTAAATTTAATTGTTTGAAATAGAACTGATTATTTGTATAAAAATGGATTTGATGTTAAATAACCTACAAAGGTTGATATGCCATAAAAACCCAACCAACCAACCAACCAGCCTATCTATCTATCTATCTGGTAAGAGGGATGGATGGTGCGAGAGAGTCAAAAGAATCTATGCTGTTAGCATGCTTTGATGATGATGATGAGGAGGAGGAGGAGGAGGAGCAGAAGGATATATTTGTTTATGTGTGTGTGTGTGTGTGTGTGTGTGAAAATGTAAGACAAAAAAATCATAAATATCAATCCAAATATTAAGAATCCAGCAGTAAAATATCATATAAGTTGAATAACATTTTTGTTTCCTTTGAAATTTTTAGGAGCCAATTATATTAAGAGAATATCTAGAAGGAAGCATAGTAAAAAAATGGTTGAGAAACCCTGATTTAGATTTATGTATTTATAAAAAGAACCAATTTCTATATTACTATAAACTAAACAGATTGTCTTTTTTAAAATTTTCTGAATTATCATTATTATGTCAGGATATACTCTTACAAATATCCTCATCTTGCTTGTTATAGTCACAATGTTTTGGATACTGTACTCTAAATTCTTCTTCAGGTATCTCCCATTGTTAGTAACCATTTTATGAGACTCGTGGCCTAGCAGATGTTTACGGTGTATCTAATTATCTGGTGGTCATGAGTTCAATCCTTGGATTGAGTAGTGCAAAAACGTCATTTACTCTGATCCATCTGAAAATACAAATAACATTATGAGGATGAATTAATTTGGAAGGATTAACTGATAGATTTCTTTTAATTCATGAAATTAGAACAATCTACACCTGTGGCTAGAATAAAGGGTTCAGTTCTAAATTCCCAGAAGATGATAGACTACAACAGATACCCGAAGAAAGGCAGAGGATACAATGACTTAAACATTGTAACTATAAAGACCAAGAGAAGACACTAGTCAATCTAAAGTAAAGTAAAGTTGGCAACCTTGGTCGAGGGTGACCCAAAGGCTCCCTTTTCAATAGCTACTACACTGAGGTGTAGGGAAGGGTACTACTCCATTTCCTGGATTACTTCACTTTACCCTTGATTCTTACCTTATAATGCTGAGTGTTAAGCGAGGTGGAATCAAGTACCATTTTTGAGTCTTTGGTAGGACTCGACCTGGGATTGAACCCCGGACCATTGGCGAACACTCTACTCATTAGGCCAATTGCCAGTGTATAATAAATTTAATAGTTGTAATCATTGATATGAACACAAAAAATTTTAGTTTAATGATTAGGATTAGCAACACTTGTCTAAAATGCAAACACACAGGTCCTTTTCTGACACTGTGAATGTAGTTATATTATTTATAGTAATTTAAGTATTTTTAAGTCTATATCAAAGAACTATCATTAAGTGATGTAGTTGTTATCGTCGTAGGAATTGGACACGGCGACACGAGTTCAAATCCTGGACGAGACTGATTGCATTTCACATAGCACTAATACCCTTGGGAAAGGTATGAATCCAATTATTCTCCCTCCAGCTATGGGTAAATAGTAGGACAGACTAGGTTCTTCAGCCTTGGTTAGGCAACTAGTCTAGGAGAAGGAAAACTCTGAATTCAAACCTGTTAAACTCCGCTTAAAAACTGACCTTGTGTCATATCCTGCCCGAGCGGAGGGGTTGGTAAATAGTATCATTAAGAAATATTCTGATTTGAACATAAAGCAAAAGATTTTCTATCTATCTGACCAAGAGATAATAATACAATCATCCCAGACAAAACACTTCATCTTGATCATCCTATCATTTTCTGTTCTTTGCCACTGTTAATATCATCTCACTACTAAAGAATCTACAAGAAACATATCACCTACATAGAGATGGAAAGACTATATGGTGTTAAGCTTGTAAAAGTTTTCTTTGCATTTTTTGAAAGTTGAGCAAGCAACTAATAGTTAGCAGTGTTAAGTTTGTTTTCTTTTTGTCTTAACAGATCTGTATGTCCAAGAATAGCAGGTAAGCTTTTAAGTACATAGTGATTCAGAAAAGAAAAATAAATTACTTAACTAATAGTATTACACTGGGAATGAATAAACTTTGATTTCAATCTTCAGTCTTTGTTTTTATTCATGTTCTGAGGGAAAATAAAATTGCCACAGGTTGAATATGTGTTTCAATTTACTCAAGGTTAAACATACAGGTAATATAGTTAGATTAAACAAACCAGCTCATTGGCCCAGTTGGTAGAGTGTTCACCAATGGTCCAGGAGACCTTGGTTCAATCCCAGTTCACATCATACCAAAGACTTTAAAAATGGAACTTGATACCTCCTTGCTTAACACTCAGCAATATACAGTATGGATCAAGGGTAAAGTGGAGCAATTCAGGGACAGGAGTAGCACCCTCCCCTACACCTCGGTGTTGTAGCTATTGAAAAAGGTTGTTCTCGACTACAGTTGCCAACTTTACTTACAGTAGATAGCAGGCCATTGGCCTAATGAGTAGAGTGTTCGCCAATGGTCCAGGAGACCAGGTTTCAATCCCTGGTCGAGTCATACTAAAGACTCAAAAAATGATACTTGATGCTGCTTTGCTTAACACTCAGCATTATAAGGTAAGGATCAAGGGGAAAGTGGTAGCTATTGAAAAGGGAGCCTTTGGGTCACCCTCGGCTAAAGTTGCCAACAATAACAGTTGATAATCATATATACAGACTGATATATACACATGTTCCAAAATAAGGGGCGTATCAACAGTGCTCAGACTTTATGTACATACTGTACCCAGGTCAAAATTAGCTTTGTTCTTCAGAGTTTTGCAATTATCTGTTACATAAGTTTGAAAATTATTCTTTTAATAACAAATTGAAAGTACAATGATTATGTTTATATAGCATCTTCATATTTCTTAATTACATTGCAAAGTAAGAAATAAGTTTTTGTTATCACTTACTCGCTTAAGAAGACTAAATTTTTTTGAGGAAATGATTGATGGTCCAAAAATATTTTCATAATGTATTAACATTCAAATATTGATTTCAAAGGAGAGAGATTTTCTCTATGGATTACAAATTTAAAAAAATGTTTCAGAATTCTTTTTAGGAGATTCCAAACTGTAACATTCAAGAGCTGTTTTTTGTATTGTTTTTTCTTTTATGTCTTTTGTTTATATATATATATATATCTATAATTATTTGGTATTTTAGAAATACTACCATTAAAATTAGTTGCTTATTAAGTCATTTTTTATTGAAATATATTTATAATGCAAAAATTAAGTGTAGATTCTTTAATTTTTTCATATTTTTATATTTTCAGTTTGTATACTCTGATATTTGTTTATTTCAAAAATGAGAAAAACCATAAGTACTTTCCAATTAATAAACATAAACTTTATATAAATATTCCCAGAAGCAACAGATTTTTCGTTTTTGTGCATTTATTATGATCAGATGTTAAAATAAAAACTTCGGTGCCCCACCTCAAAAATCCCCAATTATTGCATTTATTCTTAAGGCATTTGTTTTATTATTCTATCTTCGTTGTTATTGTCACAAAATTTCACCTGTTGTACTTTTGGGGCTTTTTTTCAGGTGTCATTAATTCAAACCAAACCCTTTATTCAATCTGCAGAGGTAAACTGTTCTCACTCCTAATCAGTTGAATAAAATGTTCAGTTCAAAATTCCCAGAAGGTTAACAATCATGACAGACACCTGAAAAAAAGCCAGAGTCTTCAATGACTGAAAAGTTATAACAATGACAATGAAGATAAGAATACTAATCTGAATAAATCAATGTCTAATAATGATGATAATTCCTCATCACAAAAAAATTCAAACATTACCTATAGGTTTATTTGATTTGAAAAGTTTGAAATAAATCAAAGACAATCTTAATTTCTTTTATTAATGTTTTCATATTGAACCACTCTGTCCTTTAGTTGTTGTTTCTATGCTTCTTACAAAGTGCAAACCACTGTATGTAAAGCATTCAGCTGATCTACTAGTTAATCACATGATGTATTGAAGCCAGATCTAGTTTTGTTATAATTTCTTTCAATTACAAGTTTTTCAAAAACACAAACACACATATATATGATATATGAATTATTACAAACTGTGTGTTTCTAAACATGTTTGTTAGACCTTGACAGTTTAAATAAATTTGAAAAAGGAAGAATAAAAAGCATATTGCATAAGATCATTATCCTTATTATTATTTCATGTAAATCTCAAATCCCCAATATCTTTCACAAATTGGACAATCTTAATCCTTCCACAAATCTTTAATCCATCTCATCTTGATCCTTATGTTTTTGACATGGTTCCAATTGTACCAATTATTATGGATATGATGTTGGCTTTTTTATTTCTTAAGTTATTACATAATAGATTTGTGACATCTATTGCTGTCATGTAGTGTAGCATTCGAATAAATTTCTAAGCTGTTAAACACATGGAAAAACACAGTGGGTAATTAAAATGATTGAAAGTTAATATGACATTATGGCTCTGATTGGATGGTTTTAATCAGGTTGTAGAGAAGAGGAAAATCTCGTATTTTGGTTTGGCGCGTAATTTAATTCAACACTGAATTTCACCCAATCAGGATGACTTATCCTATTCAGCCCGGACCTTCATTTCCGGATAGCAAAACGGGTGAGCGGCCAAACTCACTCTCTTCGGCTTGAGACGGCGACCAGAACAGACGTGCCTCTGGTCGACCCTGCAAAGCGATGCTTCTTAGCTAGACAAGCCACCCCGTGTGGACATCTCACTGTGGCTTTAACTCTAGCAGCAGCAACATGGACACTCAACGAGGGAACCATCTAATTTATGGATTTCTTACAAGGAATCCCAGTTGAACATAAATTAGAAACATTCAGCATGCCTTCCACAGGCACCACTTCATGTCACCCCCAAAATTGACTATGTCGATCCGAGCGTAACTCCGCTCTCGACAATATGGAGATATCGCAGACTCTCCTCCAAAAACTAGATACAAAACTACACGGTGACTTTAAACACATCCCTCACACGTCCAACAACACGCTGCCATCTCAACATCCCGCTAAGCCATTTCGTCTCAAACATCCAACAAGCCTAAACACCACGAGTCTTGCAGAACCAAAAGCAAACCATATTCCATGCTGCAAATAAAGAACTTTCGTTGTTGTGTTGTTAAAGCAAAGTTTCGTAATTCATTTGTGTTGCCCAAAATATATAGTGCTAAACAAATAACCATTTCACTCATCGCTATAAAGTGACCAAAATGGTTCTAGAAGTTAGGAATAAGTCAATTAGTTGTGTAGGAATATTCAAATGGAATATTTGTGTTCCACCTGTGCTCTCAACTCCCCATAAAGTTTATGTGGATGAAAGGGTTGTTGTAAAATAAAAATGTGCTCATGGGAATGGTGTCTGCATTGTTGATATCCCAGCAAAGAACTGAAACAATTGGAATTACGGCAATGAAGAAGACCATGAGAGAAACAAAGATACAATATGAGGTGACAATAACAACAAAGATGGCAGCTGATGATAGCAGACAGATATAGCCACAAACAAAAGATGAGGGCATTGGCTAAAATAAAAGATAGAGGATAGCATATATAAGCTAAGTTAGAGAGTAATAAAGTATATAACAAAGTGAAATCCTGCTTCTTTTTTTTTTCAATTTTTCTTTTTTCTTTCATCTTCAGTCTGTGGTCTGCTAGTACAACCTCATCTACAATCTATCAGGTCCACTTTTATCTGTTTATAACTATCAACTCCAGTCTTCTTGCTTCTAAGTTCTATAATATATCTTTTTTATCTTCTAAAACAGCCTCTAGTTTGTACTAATAGTTTTTGTTTACATGGTCAAATCAAAGATGATTCCCAGTGTATCACTCTCTGAACATAATCCTCTTTTTGGATGTGTTCATGTTCCTGACTGTTTATTAACTATAGGTTCTGCTTTTTAAATTCTCTTTGTAGAGTTTTCTTTCTTCTTTTAGTTTCTTTGTGGCCTTCCTCACTTTTTGTCTCTGCCGTATTGTTATAATCCGTTTTCATGATACAGGTGTCTCAAAATAGATACAATCCATTAATATGATGATGATTTATTACTAAGACAAGAAACTCCATGTCAGTTGGTGTGAGTTTTTGCTTGATCTAGATTCTATATGAGTACAGCTGATCCTTCTTTCAAATTATTTGCAATGATGCACATGAAAGACCAAGTTCTTGGTAATGTCTTCAGAGGGACTTTTTCGAATTCCCTTCTGACAGAATCTCTCACCACATCCACATTGTCAGGACTTCTTGCAGTCAACTTCCTGCCAGATCTGGGATTTTCTGTCATCTTGAGGTTGTTTACTGGCTTTGTGGCTTGAAATTTGTGTACCCAACTATAAATTTGGCTTTTCTATGGATAATTGTTAAAGTTAAACTTCCTGCAAAATTTTACTTGTGCAGTTTTGAATGATTTTATCTCCAAATAAGTAGTGACACAAAATATTTTTCCTCTCTAGTCCAAGGTATTGTAATTGAGGATTAATAGTTATAGTATACTATTTTGAAATCTGAAACTTAAAAGAACACAATATTATTAGTAGTAGAGTTATTAGCAGTCACATGGGTCCCATGTATATTGAGACACCCTATACTTTCACTGCTCAGTTGTATATATTTTAAAAATCTTATTCTAGTTGTCTGAACACAGTCCTCAGTGTTAATTTACCCATGTCCTCACAAGAGTGCATTCGACACAAGATAACAGTACTCAAAGTTGATAAGTCTTCTTTCTCCTTCCTTCTTTCTTTCCTTTTTACATAGCAGTATATTTCTCCTATCGTATGAAATTATCTATTGTATAGTTTCTGAGTATGAATATGTAGTTATATATATATATATATATATATATATATATATACACAAACACACACACACAATCACACGCATGTCTATATTCTTGCCCAGTCGGCTGGGGCTGTAGAATACACTAACTGCACCTCTGCAGAGGGGTAAGACCCCCCAACAAGTGTCCTGGTTATTACACTAAAAATCTGATGGTGAGGTTCCAGCAATGCTATGGGTTAAATAGAACTAACAGCATACTTATGCTAAACTGAATTGTTTGAAAAAGAAATGCTTTTGACAATTAAACCGTACTTACATTTAAACTGCGTGCTTATGCTCAACTGAATTATTTGAAATAGAACTGTTTTCAACATTAAAACTGTATTTACACTCAACTGAGTTGTTACATATAACTGCTTGAATAGTTTGAAATAGAAATGTTTTTGACGATTAAACAGTGTACTTATGCTAAACTGAATTGTTTTAAATAGAAAAGATTATTTACATAAAAATGGATTTGGCATAAAATAACCTACAAAAGTTGATATGCCATAAAACCCAACAAACCAAACCAAACCACATCTATATTCAATAACATGGTTTGAAAAAGATAGTTATTGGGTTTGGTTTTGTTTAGTTTCTTTGTTTAATGGCATATCAACCTTTATGGGTTATTTAATTCCAAAACCAACCTTGTAGAAAAACAATAGTGGTACTATTTAACCTATAGGTGGGGATAGTTATGGATGATGAGTTCAAAGGACATGTGGTTGAATGAAAGTAAAGCATATAATCAAGTCACATAACTTAAGTACTTGTCAGGATGATATGAGTTTGGCCATAAAACATTTAAGGCAACCAGAAAGCACCCAAAGAATACCATTCCTATTAAGGTCTTTCTTCTCTGCCTTTTTGAGCCATCAGAAGTGGTATATTGTTTTGAAATAAAAAAAAATTATCCCTTATTGAACCTAGCTGGATGGACATGAGGCCACTTCATCATTTTTCTATATCCCTTTTTCTGTATTCTGTGCCTGAATAAAATGCAAACACTGAACAACAGGAGTGGTGTCTTCGTGGTGTAATGGTTAAAGCATTGGACCGTGGAATCGTAGTAAGCGAGTTTGAACTCCAATCGTGCTTTCGGATAAATACCCTTGAGAAAGGTATGAACCCCCTTATCCTCCCAAGTATGGGTTAAATAGCATCACTGCTGTTCTTCGAGAAGGATGACTTTGGCATTAAATAACCTATGAAGGTTAATATGCCATTAAACAAAGAAGCCTAAACCTAAAGCTAAACTGAACAACAGCTACAAATGTTTGTTTTTTCTACAACATTGAGGATTGATCTTGTGTCAAATTTAATCTTGCAAGGAGCATGTTTCTACTATTAACTTCCAGATAGATCATTAATCATAACATGAATTTCTATTGCATTAAATTTTGTGTCATGATTAATTGTTTCACAACCCATCAAATTTTTTCATATATATATATATATATATATATGTATAGGTGTTCTTCCGCTTATGATGGGCTTATGTTCCAATGAAGTCATTGTCAAGAAAACAAATTGTAAGTAATTTTAATTATCTTGGCTGAGCCATTATTTTGAGTTTTTCCTCTAGGGTATAACCTTATACTCCTTATCTTTTCGTTACAGACAGGAGATATGAGTCAAAGTTAAACACTGGGAAATGTTAACACTTAAAATCATGAGTGTGACTCAAGACTGGGTTGATGTTGGTACCTTATCTTGGTTAAAATATTGTGCGGCATCACTAGGTCCACACAGAATCATTCACCAACAAAAAAAAGAATTAAAGTTTGGTAACCCTTTATATCAATTGCTATTGTAGTATTGTAATATTCAAGAATCCAGTTTGTGTGTATGTACATTTCTATCTGTATGCATGTGTGTGTGTCTGTATATATATATATATATATATATATATATACATATATATATATATATGTGTGTGTGTGTGTGTGTGTGTGTGTGTGTGTGTATATATATAGATATAGATATAGATATATGTTGCAATTTTTAGTTTACTGTTTCTCAAGTTCTTTCATGATGACTTTGATTATACTGCCATATCTTACCTGCAAGCTTTACATCTCTTTATCCTCTGTCAGGTTTTTCTTGTTACACTTATTATTTCTTGGGCACCACTTCTATTAACCTTTAGTAATATCTGTTAGTCTTTCTTTTAGTTATGTTTCCTAACCACTTGTATTTCTGTTTAATAACTTCTATGGTATCTCTTACCTTTGTCTGCTCTTTGATCCATGTTGGTCTCTTTTTATTTCTAATATGTTCCCTTTTCATTTGTTTCTGTGTGACTCTGAGCTTGTTTTCTATTGATTTATTTAATTTCCACTTTCCACATCCATACATTATAGTTGGCATTCTGTAAAGATTGTATATTTTATGCTTTGGTAAGGTGCATGTCATTAAGTCTCTATTTTTTACTCTATGACTTATTACAAATGCTTTCGTTTCATTTCATGATCATTCTCTAATTTTATAATTGGCATAGTTTTTAACCTTACCCAAAACATCACACACACACACACACACACACACACACACACACACACACACACACACACACACACACACGCACGCACGCACGCGCGCGCGCACGCACATGCACATGCACAAGAATACACACACATATACACATGCACATACATTTGTAGGAAAAAAGTAAGAAATGCAAAAAAATTAATTGTAATGTTTCATTATAAAGATAACTTCATTAGAAGTCTGATTTTACGCCAAGTCTTAACCCTCCCCCCATATATATATATATATATATATATATATATATATATATATATATATGCGTTTAGATGCTATTAAAAACCTTTAAAAATTTGCTATTTTCCCAAAAGGTTTGTTTGTAATAAACTGTTGCAAATTGGATGTCTAGGGATAAATATTAAATACCAATGAAAAGCTTTTGCTTTCCAAAAAGTCTTAGTCTCAATTTTGACCCAAATTGCAAGGATGCACAATATGGAAATTTACTTTAGATTTATGTTCTGATAAAAGCTATTTTTAATGAATCATCATTTAACCAAATATTTTGCAGCTTTACAAAGCTGCTTCATCCCTGTTTTTGTTTATGTAATTCCAGTTTCATTATTATTGTTGTGTATTTTTAACTTGAACACAAACAGGATACTTGACCAGTGTTTCTATTGATTTCATTTGCTGCATGAGCAGCTGTAACTTCATCAATATTAAGAGATATTATGTATGTGTGCATGTAGGTCTATTCATATGAGTCTTTATATATGTATGTATAGTAATGCACTACTTAGCACTACCCTGTTTAGCACTGATTTTCTATAGTGCTCTTTTTCAAATATTTTTCATAATAAATTAAGTAATGATGATAAAAGATGGTCTCTTGGAATCTCTAAAATAACTGTTCACTTTTATTGATGTGACATGAGTATAAGAATATATACATATACAATAATTTATTACATATGTATTTATCCATCCCCTCTGCCAAAACATAACATAACATCAATTTTTTAAAGCAGATTACAGTTGGTTTGTATTCAGAATTTTCATTCTTCTAGATTGGCTGCCTAATCAAAATTAAGTCTGCCCTACTATATACCCATAATTGGGGAGGGGTACTAAGTATAACAGTTATTGTTGTAGGAAATAGGATTGGTGGGGATTGTTTGCATTTCACTTTATGGTAATACCCTTGGGAAAGGCATGAATCCATCTGATCCACCTCCAACCATAGGTAAATAGTAGGAATTAGGATTGGTGGGGATTGTTTGCATTTCACTTTATGGTAATACCCTTGGGAAAGGCATGAATCCATCTGATCCACCTCCAACCATAGGTAAATAGTAGGAAATAGGATTGGTGGGGATTGTTTGCATTTCACTTTATGGTAATACCCTTGGGAAAGGCATGAATCCATCTGAACCACCTCCAACCATAGGTAAATAGTAGGAAATAGGATTGGTGGGGATTGTTTGCATTTCACTTTATGGTAATACCCTTGGGAAAGGCATGAATCCATCTGATCCACCTCCAACCATAGGTAAATAGTAAGAAATAGGATTGGTGGGGATTGTTTGCATTTCACTTTATGGTAATACCCTTGGGAAAGGCATGAATCCATCTGATCCACCTCCAACCATAGGTAAATAGTAGGAAATAGGATTGGTGGGGATTGTTTGCATTTCACTTTATGGTAATACCCTTGGGAAAGGCATGAATCCATCTGATCCACCTCCAACTATAGGTAAATAGTAGGAATTAGGATTGGTGGGGATTGTTTGCATTTCACTTTATGGTAATACCCTTGGGAAAGGCATGAATCCATCTGATCCACCCCCAACCATAGGTAAATAGTAGAGTAAACTGGATTCTTTAGCCTTGATTAGGCAACCATTCAAAGAGAAGGAAAACTGAATTCAAACCATTTTTTTTCCTCTTAAAAATTGTGTCACTTCCTGTCAATAGCAGAGAGGTTGGGTAAATATGTATCTGTTACTAGGGGGAGGGATAGAAAAGGATTCATGCCTTTTTCAAGAGCATAAGTATGAATTGAAATGCAAACAGCTTCATACAGGATTTGAACCAGGATCACTGATTCCATTTCCTATGATGATAATCATTACATTAAGCACGCCTCCCTATACCATAATTTATTATGTAATAATATACATAGTGATATCTCACCAGCTCTGAAAAGTAGATACCAAATTAGATCCTCATGCTAATTTATAGATTCTTGTCAAGGTGTAACAATATCATGTATTTTAAATGATTACTTGTACAAAATTTTCTAAGATTATAGTAATTATATGCTAACATATAAGAAACTATGATTCCCACATGCACACAAATTTCTTTTCGATCTGAATTATACTTTTTTCTAATTTATCATAACTTTAGAACACAATGTGTAACATCGTCTGGTATGAGGTTATCTAAAGTTAATCAGTGTTTAGAGCCAACAGTGAGTCTTTGAATTTTTTAGCCATTTGGGGATGTCTGTCACCTTGATTTATGTTCATATATCTTTAGACCCAATTCAGTTTATATTTATGTTGATGCAGTGGTATAATGACCCTGTATTTTTAGAAATGTATCTAGAATGCTAATTGAGGTATTACTATGTTGAAATTCATTTGATCATTTGCATGGGGGTTTTTTTTTGTTAATTTTTGCATGTACAAAAATAATAGAATATTTGAAAAATACATTCTCCTTTGTGTAAATTTTCTGCAAATTTTCTTTGTATGAAGAAAAGAATATACTCAGTAGTAAATGCAACCATGTAAATCAAGAAACAATAAAGTTGGACAATAAAAGTAGAATTGGTAACATTTTTTTTTCAAAATATAAAAATAGTATCATTTGCTATTAATTTAAACTTTACATTTTTCATTCTTTTATTATTTTAGTCTTTCCTGTTATTGGAGAGAATATCCACTTTTAAAAATTGCCAAATAATTTTTCCATTTCAAAAAATTATATATACACTAGTTGAAATGCTCAGATATACTGGGTAAGATGTTAAAATTGATTGTTGATACAATTAGAGGAATAGACAAACATAAAAAAATCTCTTCAATTTATATCATTTTTCTAAATGTTATTTATTTCACAATCTTTATTGTCAATTAAAAATTGACACTAAACAGTTACAAATGGAGATTGTTGCTATAAGAAGTAAATCCTTGTAAAAGAGATTTATTATCATATTTTTTTATAGAATCTTATGAAATAAATATTGTTCTGTGAAAATTTTATTGTGGCTTTATATATAGAAAGATTTTTCAATTTGAGAGATTTATCAATTTAAATATTTTTGTCCAGATTATAAATTTTAATTCAACAATAACACTATATATTTATTTTACATCTCCCTCTTAGATAATTATCTATAAAGCTAATTAGTAATCTTTGATTAATTCTGAATAATTATTTTTGTAAAACAATTAGATTTTTTCCTTGGAAATTTGGAAATTTCAATTTAGGTTTGGTTTGGTTTGTTGGGTTTTATGGCATATCAACCTTTGTAGGTTATTTAACGCCAAATCCATTTTTATGTAAAAAATCGGTTCTTTTGAAAACAATTCAGTTTAGCATAAGTACACAGTTTAATTGTCAAAAACATTTCCATTTCAAACTATTCAAGCAGTTATATGTAACAATTCAGTTAAGTGTAAATACAGTTTTAATGTCAAAAAACAGTTCTATTTGAAATAATTCAGTTAAGCATAAGCACGCAGTTTAAATGTAAGTACAGTTTAATTGTCAAAAACATTTCTATTTCAAGCTATTCAGTTTATTCAAACAATTCAGTTTAGCATAAGTATGCTGTTAGTTCTATTTAACCCATAGATAGGGCCCTATCAGGTGCTCCCACTCCGGGCCAGAGTGGACCTGGGAGCGATGACAATGAAGGGGTACTCCACATTCCCCAAAGCTCCAGCATTGCTGGAACCTCACCATCAGATTGTTTAGTGTCATATCCAGGACACTCGTTAGGGGGGGGTACCCCTCTGCAGAGGTGCAGTCAGTGTATTCTACCGCCCCAGCTGACTGGGCAAGAAATTTCAATTCAGAAAAAATAGTTATATATTACAGCAACATAGTATCCCACTGATTGTTTATTGTTACAGGCCTCCTCTTCATAAGGGCTCCTTTTCTCCTTGAGAAACAAATCTTTTTTTTTCATCTTGAAACATTTTTCTGGGTCCAATAATTATGTATACCAAACATGGTAACTCTATATCAAACTGTTTGGCTGTGTATTGAGGACAGACAAACTCTTCCTAATATTAACAGATTTGCCTCTCTTATATTTTTGTCTATTTATTTATTCCAATAAAAAAAATAATCAGAGATTAATACCTCAACAGTAATCAAGTAAATGTTTTAAAACTATATATCTATTGTATTTAATTGGTGTATAGTAATGTGCTCTGAGCACTTTGTATAGCTTAATTGTTAGTAAGCTAAGCTAGTTAATCATTGTTAGTGTTATATACCCTACCTATGAACATTAATGTGTATGTCCCATTCTTCATATTGTTATATACCCTACCTATGAACATTAATGGGTATGTCCCATTCCTCATATTGTTATATACCCTGCCTATGAACATTAATGGGTATATCCCATTCCTCATAAATACATTGGACATTATGGTGAGAAGGTGAAAATATACTAAGTAGTCACACTAGCAGTGGTTACCTTCTTCACGCCACTGGCAAGTATTGTATTTTGTTATTGTTATAAAGATTTCCATTTCATTTCCAACCTCTGATTTGGTTATTTCTCATTCAATAACCTTTTTGTTAGGTTACAACAGTTAATGAGTTTGATTCTCATGGAGTGCCTTATACTTCTAGCCTTGTGTTTGCCTTTCGAGTATATTAATCTGAGAAGGAATCTTTTTTTATAATTCCATCTGCCAGATGAGGTAGGGCTGAAGATATTTACCATTTAAAAGTAAGAAAAATGGTGGCTTGCAGGCATTTGTGAGTTTTCATTAGGTGAAAACCTGCTCAACTGGTAGGATTTTAAGTTTCATAAACTTACCATAAATTTATCTATTCCAGTTTTATTGCAGCAATAAACGCTATTATAGGCTTGTTTTTTGTTTAATGGCATATAAATCTTCATGGGTTGTTTAATGCCAAAATAATCCTTGGTACTATTTAACTCATGGCTAGACAGTGACATCATAGCAACTGAGTTTGAACTCCAGTCAATCTGTTACATTCACTTTTGGACTAATACCTTTGAAACAGGTATGAACCCCATTATTCCTCCTAAATCAGCATTTTATGAATTATAATAAGATAAAAGAAAGTTAATTATCCAGATGTGTGTGTGTGTGTGTGTGTGTGTGTGTGTGTGTGTGTGTGTGTGTGCACTTGTTGTAGAAGAATGAATATTAAATCTCGCAGGCCAATCTCTAAAGTAATGAATTCACTTTTTCTGGATGCTCCACACTTGTGTCACAGTAAGCTAAGCTCAAGAAATATTTGTGCATATCTATGTATATATGTATGCACTTACCCAACTTCTCTTCTATGGGTAGGATGTGACACAGTCAATTTTAAAACAGAGTATAGCCAGTGTGAATTTATATTTTTCTTTCTCTTTGATTGGTTGCCATACCAAGATAATGAGCTGAGTCTGCTCATTTACTTGAATTTGTATGCATCCATAAGAATTTCAGTGAAAAAGTAAACACTCTTATTCTTTTTTAAAACATATCTAAAGAGAATATGAACATTTGTATTACAATAAGTTTGACATAAATCCATACAAAATGTGTTACTTTGTGTCTGGAAAATATCTCTATATCAATTTATATTATAATAGTGTTGGTTGTCACTAAATCACTTTGTGATTCCTACACAATCACAATGGTTTTTGACTGTATTTTTCGATCTTTGATTCATTTCATTTTGCTATCTGCCTGATGATTGTAGTTTTTTAAAAACTTCATGAAACCGAGAGGGTGCAGACAAAACTCCATGGCATCAAATATAAAAATCTAATATATATTTATTTATTATCATTATATATTAATTTATATGTATTTACCTAACTCCTCTACTATGGGTAGTATGTGACACAGGGTCAGTTTTTAAGAGAAATAAAACAGCTTTGAATTTAGAGTTTTCCTTCTTCCAGACTGCTTACTTTACCAAGGCTAAAGAACCCATTCTGACCTACTATTTACTCATAGCTGGGGTGGGTGGGAGAATAGAGGGACTCGTACCTTTGTATTAGTGTAAAGTGAAACTTATTAATTAATTAAAAAAAAGATTAACTTTTTGTAATTATAAATTATTCCTGTGTGTTGCATTTTCAGTTATATACATATGTAGATGCTTTTGTGAAAGAGAGAGAGAGAGAGAGGGGGAGAGAGAGAGAGAGAGAGAGAGAGAGAGAGAGAGCGAGAGAATGTTTTAAATGTGCCAAAATAGAGAAAAAGAAGATTAGGGAGGATGGAGAGGGTAAAAAAATGGAAGGAGAATGGAAAGAAACTGCACAAAGACTAGGTATATTTAAACTTATCAAATTTTTAGAATTCCTTTCCATTATTCAGACAGACATTAATCTCAATATCTCAGTGTACCATTAGTTGATAATACAATTCTATAGCTGTTACCAGAGTAATATTTCAAATGTATAAACATATCTTTCTAAGTGATTGTTTATCAAACTGTTTTTTAAGCTTATGTAAACTTATCAAATGTTAGGAATACTTTTCCATTATTTGAACAGATATTTGATAACTTATTGAGTAAACTTTTAAATACACAGATTATACATGATTATATGTTATATCAGGTTATAACAATGTTTTGAATATAAGAATTTATTCATTCATGATAGTTTTACATTAGATACAAAGTTAATAAAGTTATTCAGTTATTTATATTATAAAGGAATAGTCTATTAATTTAACCATGACCATTAAGTTGAAGCTTAGCAAATGAAATATCAAGATGATTTGTTTATTTTAGTGAATGATTGTGTAGAACCAGCCACACTTTTTCTACAAGCTGATTACAGAAGACTGGCAAAGCTGTGTACCTGTGTACAACAGATTCTCAAAACAGCATTTCTGAACAGGTTTTTTAATTTAGGGTCTTTTCTTCACTGAGATTGGTTGTCAGATCAATTATTTATCCATAGTTGGAGAGAGAAGAGAGAGATTCATGTTTTTCCTAAGGTAATTAGCACAAAGTAAAATGCAAACAGCCTTGTCCAGGTTTTGAACTCAACATGTTCAGTTCATATCCTTTTGATGATAATTATTATGCCATGAAAGTAAGTAAAGTTAGCGACCTTAGGAGTGACCTGAAGGCTCCCTTTTCGATAGCTACTACACCAAGGTGTAGAGGAGGGCGCTACTCCTTTCCCTAGATTGCTCCACTTTACCCTAGATCCTTACCTTATATTGCTGAGTTTTAAGCAAGGAGGCATCAAGTACCATTTTTTGAGTCTTTGGTATGACTTGACCTGGAATTGAACCCAGGTCTCCCAGGCCAAAACATCTCCAATTTTTATTATTCTTTTCTTTCAAGTGCAGAAAGCATTAACATTTTTAATTTGATGATATATATTGCAAGCATGTATTGGTAGAGTAAGATACATCTATTAAATTCAGTGCAACTTTGTAATAAAGCAGAATTTTTGCAATTATGTATGTATTCTGTGGAATTTCAATGGGTCTAGCTAGTAAGATACTATTACTATGTATGGATATATATACAGAGAGTAAAGTGGCTAAAACATTGTAACTATAACAACCAAGATGGAACACTAGTCCAATACCCCACAGTACTGGAATGTGACACAAGGTTGGTTTAAAGTAGCAACCTTTCAGGAAGCAAGCTCCCAATAAGAGGTGCCAAAAGTAGCTCAATCCCATTGGCATTTCTCTTTAAGGGTACTTCAGATCCTGAAGAAAAAAAACAATTTTTATCCATTTAGATGAAGAGGTAGGTTCTGTCTGGGTGGGAGGGGGTTGCCCTCACTGGAACTGAGATGATTTTTTATACTACTCAACACTCAACAATTCAATGTACCATCAGTATATATTTGTAATTCCTCATCCATCTTGAAAATTTAGAAGAAATATGAGGCACTATATGTGTATAACTGAGAACATATAAGTATATATGAATCTTCATCAATAAGTTTGTATAGTTGTTGGCGACCATAGTTGAGGGTAACCCAAAGGCTCCCTTCTGAATAGCTTCTACACCGAGGTGTAGGGGAGGGCACTACTCCATTCCCTGGATTGCTCCACTTTACCCTTGATCCTTACCTTATAATGCTGAGTGTTAAGCAAGGCAGCATCAAGTACCATTTTTTTAGTCTTTGGCATGACTCGACCTGGGATTGAACCCTGGAAGTTTATAGCTTAATAATATTTTTAAAAACTTCTTTTATATAACAGATAATCTTTTTTCAACATATTCTCCTTCCTTTTCAATGTAGTTTATGTAACACTTCTTCTTAAATTATGCATTTGATCAAACATCATACTGTGAAAATTTTTGATAAAAATTCAGCTTACAATGGTATCAGGCTATGTATTTATTGATCCACCCTTATGCATATATATATATTTAGTCAAGTGTGTATGTATATTTGCAAAAATTTGTGTATATGATTTACCTGTGATTGTTCTTCTTGTATTTCTGGGCAATATGTGTATGCATAGGTGTGTGACTTTCACTCAACTGGGTGAAAAGAGAGAGAGAGAGAGAGAGAGAGAGAGAGAGAGAGAGAGAGAGAGAGAGAGAACAACTTTTGAAATTGCCAATTCAAATCTAAAATGCAACAATTTCTGTTTCATCATGCTGTAGTATCTCCTTACACATTGGCTGCCCAGCAAAAAGCATGTTTTGAAAGATAAGTTACAAGCAAACTGTTTTCATTAGCAAAGTCTGGCAAAATTTGTTCATTTCTTTCCAGTAAACAGTGACTACAAATAGAATCTAAGACTAGTTTTGCTATTAGCCTTTCAAAATGTCTAGCAATTGATACACCTTCACCTCACTCTGAGCCACTACAATATTTTGGCTCATTATATGGCTGAACAAAAATCTGATATGTTCCCATTGAGAATCAATTGTTCTTTTTTATATCATACAAAATCTGCTTTTGTTTTTATTATTACCAAAAATATTCCTTGAAACAAAAACAAAAACAAAAAGTACAAAACTAAACAAAACAAAAAAGGAAAGAAAAAGAAAATGTTTCCTGTTAGCACTGAATTGAATTCTGAGCATAACAGACAAAATTTGAATATTTTTAAATATATATTTAATATTTTAATTTGGAGTGAAATTTTAATTCTATAAAGGCCTTTATTTTGGCATAGATCCTCATATGCAGAATTTTTAAAACGAGAAAAAGATGTGTGCTGAAATAAAGAAGGAAAAAGATGTGTAGAGAAGAAGGAAAAAAAGATGTGTAGAGAAGAAAAAAAGATGTGTGCAGAAGAAGGAAAAAGATGTGTGTTGAAGTTAAGAAGGAAAAAGCCGTGTAGAGAAGAAGGAAAGAAAGATGTGTAGAGAAGAAAAAAAGATGTGTGCAGAAGAAGGAAAAAGATGTGTGTTGAAGTAAAGAAGGAAAAAGATGTGTAGAGAAGAAGGTAAAAAAGATGTGTATAGATGATGGAAAAAGATGAGAGCAAAAGTGAAGAAAGAAAAAGATGTGTGGAGAAAAAAAAAAGATGTGTGCAGAAGAAGGAAAAAATTGTGTGCAGAAGGAAAAAATTTTCAAAAAAGAAAAAGGTGTGTGCAAAAGCGGGAAAAAGATGTGCACTGGAGTGAAAAAGGAAAAAAGATGTGTACAGAAAAAAGAAAAAGATGTGTACAGAAATTAAAAGGAAAAAAAGTTGCATGCAGAAGAACAAAAAAGATATGTGCTAAAGTAAAGAAGGAAAAAGATATGTGCAAAAGAACAAAAAATATGTGTGCAGAAGTAGGAAAAAAGTCAAATTTCTATCATTCACAGTTGAACTGCAATGACTGAACTTCTCATCATCTGCAGTTAATAAGTTAAGGAATCTACATTTTTTAAGTATAAAATCTCTTTGACGTCTGCTATTCTATAACATACACAAGCTATTTTTAAGGTGCAATTGCTACTGAGTCTTCTTCTTCTTCTTCTTCTTCTTCTTCTTCTTCTTCTTCTTCTTCTTCTTCTAACAGTGTTATCTATAACTTTAAGAAGCGTCATAAACATACCAGAAATAGTTTGGTCAATTCAATCCCTTCTTCATATTTTTTATTCTCTTGAATTGTACACCTGAAAATAACCAAAGAATGGATTACCCAAAATGTATTAACAGTATCAAAAATATGAATTGTCAGACCAATTTTTGTTTGGACAAACCAAGTTTACAACTGATGTTTTAAAGAAATATTTAAACTTAACAACATAGGATGAATATCTTAGAATTATTAGAATTAGATAAAGGATGAAATTGATCACTTAAAATTTATATTAGTTAACTCTTATATTAGTATTTCATTATATATTCAATATATAGGGTTTGTTCAGAGAATCAGCTATAATAGAAAAAGTAAATTTTGAATGTTTTATACATTAATTGTAAATGTCTTACTCTGGTTATTTACTATTTTTGAGGGGTTCTGCAAGTTGACCTTAGAGAGGTGTCCTCATGGTGTAATGGTTAAAACGCTGGACTGCAGGATCATAGTAAGAGAGTTCAAACTCCACTTTCAGACAAATACCCTTGGGAAAGGTATGAACACCCTGAAGAATTTTTATAGTCTTTTCTACAGCCAATATATATTTTTTAATTTATTTATAAATGTCTATCGCCTTTTCTCAACCACTGACATACAGTCTATAAAAGTCAGTTTATGATTATGTGGTTTAAAAAAATTTCTGCTGTGTTTGCTCACCTATATAGTAAAAAGTTGATGACTGCAGTCGAGGGTAACCTTTCAAGAGCTACTACACCAAGTGTAACCTTTCAAGAGCTATTACACCGAGGTGTAGGGAAGGGCGCAACTCCTTTCCATGGATTGCTTCACTTTACCCTTAATCCAAACCTTAAAATGCTGAGTGTTAAGCAAGGCGGCATCAAGTACCATTTTTTGAGTCTTTGGTATCACTCGAACTGGAATTGAACCCCGATCTTCCAGATCTTTCTTTATATATATTTTTTCTTTTCCCCTGATATTTTATTTAAACATCCATCGTTGTTCTAGCAACACTTTTTTCACCATCTTTAAGTCCTGATACTATTTACCAACCCCTCTGCTCGGGCAGGATATGACACAAGGTCAATTTTTAAGCGGAGTTTAACAGGTTTGAATTCAGAGTTTTCCTTCTCCTAGACTAGTTGCCTAACCAAGGCTGAAGAACCTAGCCTGTCCTACTATTTACCCATAGCTGGAGGGAGAATAATTGGATTCATACCTTTCCCAAGGGTATTAGTGCTATGTGAAATGCAATCAGTCTCGTCCAGGATTTGGACTCGTGTCGCCGTGTCCATTTCCTAAGATGATAACGACTACACCACAGTCCTGATAAAGGTTTACTAAAACCGAAATGTTTTTATGTTAACTTTCCATCTTAATAAATTCATCACTTTTGGATTACTTTGTTTTTCTATTTTTTTCATTCTATTGGATACCTTTCCATTATTTACTTCCATAATGTCAAAGTACGTAAAAGCACAAGTGGCCATCTTTCTAATTAGAATGCTGATTTCTACTTGCTTATAATAATTTTTTTACCTATTCTTTAAAATATAAAAAGCAGTTATTACTCATTACTCTGTAGTGAGACCATCTTGCATGATACCTCTCTCAATATATATATATATATATTGTCATCCACAGACAGACTATTTCATTGTATCACAACTCCTTACTGTGGCTAGACATGTAAGATGCTTAAAGCTGGGATTGAAACCCGCCCAACTTTATAGGTGACTTTGTATCATACTGCTCAGCCAGCAAGCGAACCACGTCTGCTCGGGAATTATAAGGCATTATCTAGTCATTTTCGTTTGTTTACATTTTTGCCTTACTGGATACCAGAGTGCTCAATTCATTCAAAAAGCTTTATATATATATATATATTTGTAAACTATTTTAAATCTAAAAAGTTTCAAAGATAACTTTTTAAGAGATTTAAATGTTCAAATATATCATCAAGAACTTCAGAAGTTATCAAAGATGCTTCTCTCTCAGCACTTTTATCTGGTACACACCTAGTTTCACAAAATTTATTATCAACTGGATGCAATATTGTCACATTGTAAATAAGTATAAATCGGGAAAATTGCTTATTAAATTAATTTCTCACACACATTTTAAACATTTCTACACAAAATAAGTTAACAACAAATATGTTTGTCTTTGTAAAATGTCATAACTGACTCAACACAAAGAAATGAATGCTCAAATGAAGCTAGCACATGAGACATTCATTTTCATATGACTAATATTGTAGCATAGAATTTACTTGAGCATAACTTCAAACTACTTATCCTTAGAGTTGTATCCTTTATGATAGGTAATATATATATAGTCTCAATGTATTTTATATCCAAGTAGATATACCAGCTAAGGAGAAATGTTTTTTTTGTCTTGTCTGTTTATTTCTTGTAAGAGAATACCTATTTCTTTTATGCACTATTTTACCAACAACAGACCTATAGAGATTTTCAGTAACTTTCTTTTAAGTACAAGGCCATCACAGTAGAAATTCTCTCATGGACTGTAGAATCATGATAAGCGAGTTCGAAACCCAGCTGCTCTATTACATTCACTTTTGGACAAATACCCTTGACAAAGCTATGAATCCCCTTATCTTCCCAGCTATGGATTGAATAGTACCACTACTTTTCTTCTAGAAGGATGGCTTTGGCATTAAACAACCTACAAAGGTTGATATGCCATTAAACAAAGAAACCATTAAACAAAGAAATTCCCTCCAGTGTTAATGTTTGGCAAGTTAGGTGAGTAGAATATTCCAAAAACATTGTAAATGCAGAATCTGCAGCATTAACAATAGCTTTTTCTTGATCTGTCTGTTGTTAGAGAGTGTCTATGCTTATCGATCTACTTGTGTACTGTGTGCCACATGACAACAACCACCTCGTTCCATGGCTTCAATGCTGATACTTGCATGAGTGCTGCTGCTGCTTTAACTCTTATTGCTATTCTCAGTGTAACGATGACATTTCAAATTAATCTCACCACAAAAATATATTGAAGCAATATCACAGAATCATTTTTGTTATTGTTTGCATTCCTCTCTAAACCAACTTTCTTTGCCTAGTTTTTTCCTTGTTTTTTTCTTTTTATTTTGCTTCTTTATAAAAAAATCTGGTTAATATTTTTTTTGTTTTTTACAGGTTTCCGATTTGCAATTATCTACTCAGCATAGTTAATTTTCTTGCTGAAATAACTAAATTTGGCTTAAAGTTTTTTTTGGTTGTTTTTTTTTTGTTCTTTTTCATTTCACATAAACTATTTCTTCTCATCTTTTACCGAAGTTAGAGTAGATAATTTCTGCATTGTTTGTTTATCCTTAAATTATACTTTTACCAACCTCCAAGAAAATATACACTTCTAGGCCATGTAACTCGGACATTGGCATGATGGTTAGAGTGTTTGCCAATGGCCCGGGAGACCGGGGTTCAATCCCAGGTCGAGTCATACTAAAGACTCAAAAAATGGTACTTGATGCCTCCTTGCTTAACACTCAGCATTATAAGGTAGGGATCAAGGGTAAAGTGGAGCAATCCAGGGAAAGGAATAGTGCCCTCCCTTACACCTTGGTGTAGTAGCTATTTAAAAGGGAGCCTTCGGGTCCCACTAGACTAAGGTCACCAACTTTACTTTTATTTATATATATATATATATATATATATATATATATATAATCTGTAAAGCATATGCTCATGGATGTTTTGAAATATTTTAAACTTTTGAAACCTGAGGTCCTCTTAGCTCTCAGATATCCTGTTCTTGAGCTCACAATATTCACAAAGAAAAGAAATCGAGCATAAATCACATTCAAACTTGACTCAAGCGCATAGCTATTTCGGTTTCAAACTATCCCATCATTCCATTAAAAGAAAGGCTATGAATGATCACTATATTAAACTTTTAATGTTTGTATTTGATGTGATCATCCTGGACCTGAAATATCCAATAGAGTAGAACTTAAACCCAAATATCAGCTTTAAAGTTTCAAAGATTTATTTCAGACTATATAATGATTTTGCAATGATATTGTTGAAGATTTAGCAAGCAAAAAAGAGTTTTTAACCATAGCAAGTACTGAGTGTATAATTTATTGTGTATATTTTAGTGGATATATTCATTACTTGATGCCATTGAAGTAAAAGAGAAAGTAACTTGCGAGACTATATTGTTTAATTTCTCTCTCTCTCTCTCTCTCTCTCTCTTTATATTTTAGTCTTCTCTCTTCTCTGCATCACTTTGTCCTTTCTCCCTTTTCTTTATAACTTATTTTCTCTGCATTTTTTTTTGTATTTGGATTGATTTTAAATGATTTCAGTTGACTGATGTTCCTATGTTTACCTGAACTAATAAAATTCATAAAAAACCAACTGAGAACAAAATACATTTACACTTTGATTCAGGACACAGACATCCCATCATTAAAAGGAGACAGTCTTTGTAACATAGTGGCTAACATGCTAGACTGTGACATTGTAGTAAGAAAGTTCAAATCCTAGTTGCACTATTATATTCATTTTCAACTCATACTCATCAGAAAGATTTGAAGTCATTTATCCCCCCAGTGATGAGTTTAATAGTACCTATACAAGGATTGCTTTGGCATTAAATAACCCATGAAGGTTGATATGCATTTAAAACAAAGAAATGAAATCATCATTAAAAAAAAAGGTTATGAATAGTCACTATATTAAACTGTTTAGTATTAGTGATCTTGCAGTGTTCAAAATACAGGGCTCACATTGTATAGTAAAATATCTCTCAGCCTGAAATATTGGTTTTATGAATTTCAAGATTTATAGAAGTTGCAACACAATGAAGAAAAAAGGATAAAAAACTAAAGAACTCATTTGACTAGAATCACAGAGTAAAGAATGTAAATCTTTGAAAGTCAATCCATTACACGAGCATTTGACTTTTGGTTTTTATTTTAAATATCTTCTTTTTTTTTCTTTTTATTGACCTTCTAATTAAATAAGTTGTGACATCCTTTCGGTTAAATAAATAGATATTAGGAATTATTTTATAATTAGCATTCAATAGTTATCTCCCTTAAGGAATTATGATTATGGTGAGGACAAATACTAGGCATCACACTCTTATCAAATTGATGTGGAAGTAGATTTACTCCCTGATTTAAAGAATTTTAATGGTATTGTATTAATAAAATCTTGCTATGATGTGCTATTTTTGCTGTGTTACAGTGATATACCTATTTTAGGAAGCACACTTAGCATAATGGTTATTGTCACAAGAAGTGTAATTGGTGACTCAAGTTCAAATCCTGGACAAGTCTCTTTGTTTCACTTTGTACTAATGCCCTTTGGAAAGGCATAAATCCTACTGTTCTTTCCTTCCCTCAGCTATTGGTAAATTGGAGGACAACTTAGCACTTTAGCATTGGTTAGGTAATTAGTCTAGGAGAAGGAAAACACTGAATTCCAAATCATCTGTACTCCATTTAAAAATTGACTTAGTATCATTCATATTCTTTACATGTCAGAGGGGTTGAGTAAATACATACATTAGCATACATACAAATATTGGATCATTACAATATCAATAAATCTGACTTTATAAGAGGCATGAAAGATTTCTCAGATAATCATTTACAGGCAAAAAAAAGATTTGTTGTTCAGATAAAACCAAAACAGATTTAGTTATACTGAATAAGATATTTGCATTTAAATCTGTCCATTCTTTCTATGTTGGCTGAGTTTCTGCTTCAAAAGCTTTTCCGAGGGACACGACAAAAATAATGCAAACATCAAGAGAATACAAATTACTATTTAAAACACATTGGAATGTTATGTAGATAGAATAATCTGGTAAAAGATGGATTTAAAAAATAGGTTTTGCTGCTTTCATTTTTTTTAATCAATAATTTTCATAAGTGAATACAAATATCTATGGGGGTGTCCTCGTGGTGTAATGGTTAAAGCGATGGACTGCGGAATCGTAGTAAGCGAGTGCGAACTCCAGTCACGCTATTACGTTCACTTTCGGACAAATACCCTTGGGAAAGGTATGAACCCCCTTATCCTCCCAGCTATGGGTTAAATAGTACCACTACTGTTCTTCTAGGAGAATGGCTTTGGCATTAAATAACCTACAAAGAGTTGATATCCCATTAAACTAAAGAAACCAAACCAAACCAAATATCTATATCATTCTGTATTTTATTTGTCACAATATTTTCAAGTTGAAGAAAATATTTATTAAGATATTATCTAATTATTTTAAAACTATCCTCATCCTAATTAAAAATGATATGTATGGATTGACACTTTTGTTTGTCTGAAGGTTTGAAATAACAGCATTAATCATGTTGATGAGCTGAAAATGAAAGAGCATCAGTTGACTGAAATGGCTTCAAATCACTCAAATGAATAGAAAAAATGAAAATATGAAGAAGAGAAAGTGAAAAGAATAAGTTGGAATAAAAAGAGAAATTGAAAAAAAGTGAAAGAATAAGAAGTAATGCAGAAAAGGGAGAAAATTGAAGTATAGAGAGTTATAGTGAGAGTGGAAAAAGAAGTGAGTGAAAGAATAAGAGTGATTAAGTGATATAGTCTCTCTAGTTATGTTTTCTCTTTTACTTTGAGAAGCATCAAGTAAGGCTTGTGTCATTAGTTAAGGTGACATCTGCATTACTCAATGTACTGGGCCTCACACTGTTATTAAATTGAACTGGAAATAGATTTATTCAATGATTTAAAGAGTTTTAATGGTATTGTAAAATTTTGCTGTAATGTGTCATTTTTATGTGTTACATTGATATGCATATATTGTACATTGATATACAGACGAGGATCATTAAATAAGTTTCCAGACTTTTTTCGTATAGGCACTTTTATTGATAGTACACACATGAAACTCTAATCCCCTTCAAAGTAATTTCCTCCGGCTGCAATGCACCTGTTGTACCATTCCATCAACTTCTGGAAGGCCCCATGGAAGTCCTCTTGTGTGAGCATGTCAATGACCTTCATCACAGCTGCTTTCATCTCCTCAATTGTTTCATAAAGACAACCTCTGGGCTTAGGGAATAACCAAAAGTCACAGGGAGCAAGGTCTGGACTATAGGGAGGGTGAGGAACTGTCTTGATGCCCATCTTGGTCAAATAGTCTGTGACAAGGATGGAGTTGTGGACTGGTGCATTGTCCTCGTGGAAATGCCACTGAGCCGATTTGAAGAGTGCTGGCCTCTTCCGATGGAATCTCTTCCTAAACTCCCTTAAAACCTTAACATAGTAATCCTAACCCTAACCCTAACCCTTTGGCCAATCAACTCTGGTGTTCTGACTTCCTTACTCCTCCTACACCTCTCATTATCCCTCACAGACTCCCTGCCTTCCTTAAATTTCTTATGCTACTCAAAAACTGATGCTCAATTCATGCAAGATGGTCCTGAAGCATTCCATACGTTTCTGTGGCATTTTTTCCAAGCTTAAAACATAATTTTATTGCATATTGTTCTTCTAAAGTCTCCTCATGTCCAGATTGCATTTTTGAAATTCACCAGCTGTGACAATCAGTAGGGTGTATTCCAATTGCTGCTGTAGCTGTTCCTTTGAACCTGAAATCATAAAAATTGGTCAGTCATCTCATAAGATGTATAGCAATAACATACTGAATTCTCAAGAGTCTACGACAATTTTAAACGCCTGTACAAAAATGTCTGGGAACTTATTGAAGGCACCACATATATTGTGTCAATAAAATCTCGCCATTATGAGCCATTATTGCTGTGTTACATTGATATATATATATTAGAAAGCTCACTTAATTCTTACTAATAAAATTTCCATTATTCTATAACATTTGACCAGGTTGTGTGATGGATGTGTGTGTGTGTGTGGGGGGTGATTGATTGATTGATTTTAACAGCATGTCAACCTGTCTAGGGTTATTTTATGCCTCGAGGTGAGGAAATTGTGTTCATTGTTCTTCATATTTATATTTTTTGTATAGTTGTTTCAGAAGAGCTTTTTTTATGCATGATCCAATCAAATATGAATAATTTTTAAACAGATCTATTTGATCCATAGATGGGACCTTAACAGGTGCTGTTAATCAAGGTCAGTGGACCTGGGAGTAATAACAGTGAAGGAGTACTCTACACTCCCCAGATCTCCTGAACTGGTGCCTCTATATCAGATGCAGTTTAGTGTCCTACCCAGGACATCTCTTTTTGGGAGTATCTTACTGTAAGGAGATACAGTTAGTGTATTCTAAGCCCCACTCAGAGGTGTGTGTGTGTTTTACATTTTATATATAAGTAGATAACACTGTGGATGACAAACCCAACTGAGGATTTCCTTTTTATTTGTGATCTTATTAATTAATGCTGGATGTGTTAAACAGAGGTTTCGAGCTATTAAGCTTTTCAGGCAGGAAGGAAACATAAAATAAATCAGTATTCATATTATAAGAAGAATTATTTCAAAAAAAGTCTAATCATAGCATAGGCCAAAGTAAATCTAATTCAACAAAAAATATAAATCTATTCATTTTTCTTTTTTTTTTTTGCACTATTCTACATTCATCGTCTACTTTACTTTGGCATAATACATTTAGATAGATGAAAAAAATTTTGGTGAAGTAAATCATAAAACTTGAATCACCTTTACTGAAACCAGTAAACTGTCACTAAGAAGAATAAACAGGAATAACTGAGATGTATGTGCATAGTATGTTCTTCTATGGTGTAAACACAACCGTACATATGTGTAAACAGGCTTTAGCATTAAATAACCTATAGAGGTTGATATGCCATTAAACCCAACCAACCAACAAACAGACCGCATAGTTGCCAGTCTTAATCTTGAAGAAATAATCAAACTACAATACTTGTAACCACTTAACTGTCGGCAAACTTATAAGCTCAATCACTTTTTTAAATTGATAATCTCTTGCATATCATATGTATCTATTTAAATGTGTGCAAATAAATGACTGATTTTAAATTCTTAATGTTACATAAAAACTCTTGTAATAATTAAACTGTGTGCAAACAAATGAGGAAAAGTAAATAGAATGATTTATACTGCCTACATATTAATACCAAACAGAACTGTTTGAATTCGAAATGTTTGACGAAATCGAATAGCTTGAAATAGAAATGTTTTTGCCAATTAAACCGTACTTACATTTAAAGTGCGTGCTTTTGCTAAACTGAATTGCTTGAAATGGAACTGCTTTTCTTTTACAGTAAAACTGTACTTACACTAAACTGAATTGTTATATATATATATATATAAACTGTTTTGACAAAAATAAATATAAATGGATTTGGCGTTAAATAACCTACAAGGGTTGATATGCCATAAAACCCTACTAACCAACTATGGTGTAAACACAGATCTGTCATAATAAGTTCACTTTTTACTATGGAGCCTTAAATAAAAGTAAAGTTGGCAACCATAGTTGAGGGTGACCTGAAGGCTCCCTTTTCAATAGCTACTACACCACGGTGTAGGTGGGGTGCTACTCCATTCCTTAGATTGCTCCACTTTACCCTTGATCCTTACCTTAATATGCTGAGTGTTAAGCAAGGCAGCATCAAGTACCATTTTTTTAGTCTTTGGTATGACTCGACCTGGGATTGAAACCTGGTCTCCCGGAACATTGACGAACACTCTACTTATTAAGCCAAAATTTATCTTAAGCTTTTAACACTTAATCATTAAAGTGATTAATAACTCCTATCAATGTAAATATTTACCAGAATATCTTTGATTTAAAAAAAGATTAATAAACTTGAGCCTTGTGCCAGACAAAACATCTGATGCTTGAGCTATATGCTCAATATCCCTGGTCTATTGGATGGATTCAATTAAAATTTAGCTTTTTGATTCCTTGTATGTAATAAGACATATTGGAATCATACTAAATTGTTAGTTAAAATAAAAATGTTATTTTAATATCTCTCTCATAAACAGCTATTATTCCCTATAACAATATTTAAGTTTCTTGCCAACACACTCACATATACCAAAAACCTTTCCTTTTTTTTTGGTGGTGAGTGGACTTGCTATGGCCATTTGCAGCAAAATTGAGGAACGTATATGTTTCAAGCCCAGTTGAGGGGATATTTATATCGGGATAACACAAAATTATTTAGGAAATCATAAATGCATTTGAAGTGGTGTATAATTTGCTGAATTATTTATAGTAATTCATCTATGTAATTAATTTCAAATTACTTTAAAAGTTATCCTTCTGATAAAGCATAAATAAGCCATTTCTCTCTCTCTCTCTCTCTCTCTCTCTCTCTCTCTCTCTCTCTCATAGGGGAAAATCACTGAAGCATTTACTTGAAAAAAAAGAAAGAAAAAATGCTGTGTATATTCTCTTAGAAGCATTAAAAAATGAAAATGCAAGTGAGCAATGAAAATTCACAACTCACTATAAAGTAGAAACTAAGTGTTTTGGCAAAAAGTCTTGTAATTTTTCAACAAATTTTCATTTTGTTAACTGTATCTTCAAGTTTATCATCTTTTTAGAATTTCTTTAGAAATTATTGAATTTGAATGGCAATTAATTTGAAAAAATGAATGAATGCAATTCTTAAAATGTATGTTTTAATTTTTTTGTAAATCTAATAAATCCTATTTTTTATTACTTTCCTATAATGAACATTTGGATCAGAAAAAAGGACTTTCTATGAAAAATAACTAAAGTTTTCAAAATCAATTTTGATCTATCTTATCATGTATGTAGTGTAAATTTTCCCATAGCTTCTTGTTTATGGTATTGTCCCCCCAACCTATCTGTATGGCTTTGAATTACAGCAGTTTTAAGTGATATAAGTTTTAAGTTTTATATAAATCAATTTGTTTCACACTTTGTTGAACAGACAAACAAAATTAGTGACTATTGCTTATCTTTAAAAGAAGTTGTTTTTAAAAATGGACACTCAACAGTAGAAAGTTAAAATATTGAGTACTCATACTTTATATAACTTCTTAGTTGCTGTTAATATATTTTTCAGCATCATTGTTTTCAGTTTTTTAATGACCTAATCATCTAAATTATATATAGCTTTTAAAAAATAGTCAGCATTCAAGTTTTGATTATATATATATATATATATATATATATATATATATATATATATATATATATAATATAATATAATAGGAAGGCAATATATATATATATATATATATATATATATATATAATATAATAGGCAGACTATGAAAATTAGATAAAAACTCACAACTGAGTTTCATAGTGCATTGCCAATCCTCAGATGAGCCAGGATTTGCCATGTTAACATGAATACAAGTTCATCTGAAGGTTAGCAATGTGTCACTCAGAATCATGAGTTTTTATCCTGTTTTTACTGTTCCTATTTTCATGTTAGAATACTGTAGTATTACTGTGTATTTATCAGAGAGCACATACAAATTTTACTCATTAAAATACTGTTTCATTAAGTTTGAATCATGATTATATGAGTAAGTTAGCCAACCGTAGTCAAGGGTGACACAAAAGTGTAAAGGAGGGTGCTACTCCTTTCCCAGTATTGATCCACTTACCCTTGCTCCATGCCGTATTATTCTGAGCATTAAGCAAAGAGACATCAAGTACCATTTTTTGAGTCTTTGGTATGACTTGACCTGGAATTGAACCCTGATCTCTTGGACCATTGGTAAAAATACTAGCCATTATGCCAATGAACCAATTAACTGATTGATGTTTTCTTATTTTTGTTATTTTAAACCTTGTTAACTGATTAAAGTATCTGATTTTTGTATGATTCCATAACTAAACAAAAATAGCACATAGTGGTGCGGTTTTTATTTGTATAAAGTTGGTGACCTTAGTCGAGGATGACCCAAAGGCTCCCTTTTCAATAGCTACAACACTGAGGTGTAAGGGGGGGGGCATGACTCCATTCCCTGGGTTACTCCACTTTACCCTTGATCCTTACCTTATAATGCTGAGTGTTAAGCAAGGAGGCATCAAGTATCATTTGGTATGACTTGACCTGGGATTGAACACCAGTCTTCCGGACCATTGGTGAACACTCTACTCATTAGGCCAATGGCCTGGTCAAAATGTTCTAATGTCAAGAATTAATGATTGTTTGATTAATCTTAATGCCATGTTGATCTGTCTAGGGTTAATTTATGCCTAGTGGTATGGGAATCATGTTCAGTGTACATTCATATTTACCTTTTTATGTAATTATTTCTTAAGATTTTTTTTACACACAGTCTTATCATATACATATAATTTTCAAACAGATCTATTTTATCTATAGATGGGACCCTAACAGGTACTACCATTGTGGGCCAGAGTGGACCTGGGAGCAATGGCAATGAAGAATACTCAATACTACTCAGGTATCCAGAACTGAAGCCTCACCATAAGAAGAAATTTTGTGTCATACTCAAGATATACTTTAGGGTGTAGGTTCTTACTCTTCTGCAGTAGAAATACCTTAGGGTGGAGTGTCTTACTCCTCTGCAATGGATACATCTTAGGGTGAGGAGTTTTACTCCTCTGGTATGAATATATCTTAGGGTAGGGGGTTCTTACTCCTTAGGAGTTGATACAACCTTAGGTTTTTTTTTACTCCTCTGGAGTAGATGCACCTTATGGTGAGGGTTCTGTATCCTCTGGAGTGGATACACCTTGGGGTGAGGGTCTTACTCTTCTGGAGTGGATACAGTCTGTATATTCTTAGCCTTGCTGACAGAGTATTGTAGAGAATAAAACAAATTTCAATTCAGTCTGCAGATTAATTATGATAATATAGCATCTGTATTTGAGCCCACTCTAATTACTGTAATCAGTTAACAAGATTTCAAACAACAAAAATATGAAAACATCAACCAGTCAATTTGCTCATTGGCCTAATGAGTAGAGTGTTCGCCTATGGTCCGGCAGACCAGGGTTCAATCTCCAGGTCGAGTCATACCAAAAACTGAAAAAATGGTACTTGATGCCTCCTTGATGCCTCCTCAGCATTATAAGTTAGGGATCCAGGGTAAGTATTAAATACTAATTATAGAGTACTTCCTCTTATTTATTGAGCTTAATAACCCTAAAGTCAGCCTTTGACTATGTTATCTTTAAAAGAAAGACACTCAACACTAAAAGTTGAAACCTTAACTTCTAAGTAACCATACTATATATAACTTCTTAGGTGTTGCCAATATATTTTTCAATAGGATTGTTCTCAGTTTTCTACTGTCTTAATCATGTAAAATGTGAATACCAGACTCTACTTCAAAACAACTGCTTCTATCCAATTCAATAATTGTATTTTTTTACTATTCTTATATTCTTATGCTTTGTTATGTTTTTTTTTACAATTCATACACATATACAAGAAGCAGTTTGTGTTTACAGCCAACAGTACAATTAATTTGTATTTGAAAATAAATAAGTGGATACTATGAATAAATCTCATTACTTTTTATCTCTAAGTTGATTGACATTCATTATGTAAGTGTCAGTACAATTTAAAATCATGAAAGATTCACTCTAGAACAATCACTGCAAACAGCCATGAGCAAAGATTTCTATACTTAATTGGTGTTAATAAATTAAACCTGTGATTTGCAGCTTAAGTCAATAAACAAGACACTTTAAATAGGATTCTTACTAATCAACTCAGATTAATGGTTTATCTACCCCAGCATTTCACAAATTTTTCTTTCTATAGGTATATTTTAGAAGTTAAAAATATTTGGCATCATCATTATCATCATCATTAGACATGACAACAGTGCAGATTCCCTTGACTTTCTTTCACCATCTGTCCCTATCAGGCATTGGTCATTATTCTTGGTAAGTCCCCTAGGTGGTATCCAGTGTCTGCACAGAACTGATGATGTAAGTTTTTGCTGGTTAGCCAACACTGGTGTGTCTATGTGTAGGAGTCCATTGGAGACCATCACTTATGAATTTGATATTTTGCATACTTTATATATAAATTCAAAAATATATACATAAAAAAAGGATTTATACATTTCAGATTATATTATTAGTAATTTTCTTTTACAGTAAATTAGGGATAGTTATGTCTGCGGAACATGAGCTTGAATTTTTCTTTGTTTTCTATGTCAGCATGTATATGAGACCTACAAACTCTCATTTCCTCATTGGCCCAGTCAGCTGGGACTGCAGAATACACTGACTGCATCTCTGTGGATGGGTAAGACTTCCCCAATGAGTATCCTAGATATGAAACTAAACAATCTGGCAATGGGGCTTCTGTAATGCTGGAGCTTTGGGGAATGCAGAGTACCCCTTCATTGCAATCACTCCCCTGTCCACTCTTACCTGGAGTGGTAGCACTTGATAGGGTCCTATCTATGGGTCAAAAAGAACCAAACTGTGTAATTAAACTGAATTGTTTGAAATATCTGTTTTTACGTTTAACTGAGTGTTTAAACTGTGTATTTATGTTAAACTGAATTGTTTGAAAAAGAACTGTTTTGATATTTAGCTGTATGTAAACAAAAAAAATATACTTACACTAAACTGAATTGTTTGAAACTTTTATCAAAATGATTTAATTTGGCATTAAATGATTTGAAAAAGGTTGATATGCTGTAAAACAAAACAATCAACAAACCAATCATTTTCTCTTCAATGCACAGAAGTAGGTTTTCTTTTTTCTTTTTTATACTCACTGATAGAGAAAAAATTCCCAATAAATATCAAGTGGAAAACTGAATCAAAATAGTTAAAGATTTTTTTTAAGACTCTGAAAGATACTTTTAAAGGAAAATCTAAATTGTATCAGTATTTCTTTTTATTATTGAGTTTAAGTTTCTTTATTTAATTTCAAAAGAATATCACCTGAAATATTAATGAAAAAATTTCAAACTTAATCATAATCTGCTGTATTTAATCATGAAAAATACAAGTCTAATTTCTCTATCAAAGTTGTAAAATGCTATTCCACAATAGGAGTAATTTCTTTTATTGTATTGGTTTTATGTATACTTTTTACAATGCACATAGATACATTTTATGGTCCACCAGTATCTTACATTGGCTTAATTTTAGTTTGGAAACCATTGATCTATTGGAGTTGATGACATTTCGACTACTCTCCTCATTATTTTTAATATCGCAGTATTATTAAGTTAGTTTAGGTAAAAGTACTATTTCTTTACCAAATATCTTAACTTTATATATAAGAGCCCAGAGATATTTTGTGAGACATTTGAGGGAAAAGCAGTGGGGTCTTATATGCCATTAAATACCTTCCTTTGGATTTTGATTGATTGAATTGATTGATTGATTTTTGTAGCATGTCAACCAATGTAAGGTTATTTTATGCCTAGTGGTAAGGAAATCACAATCATTGTACATTCATATTTACATTTTTTTGCATATGATCCAATCGAATACAAATAATTTTTAAGCAGATCTATTTCACTCTTAAATGGGACCCTAACAGATACCAAATCCTGTTTATACATATAATTTGTATGCAAATAGTTTGCAGATAACATTACTTTTAAATGAGTTACAGGTAATTTGTTTGCTCACAGTTAAATGATTTCATGTATTGGTATTTAACATTAGTTATTCTATCTATCAAGTATTCTCAGCTAACACAAACGATTTGCACACAGCTGTATGGTCTCAAATGAATAACAATTATAATCCTTAGTCAGAGTAACCGTACTTATGCTAAACTGAATTGTTTAATATAGAACTGTTTTGACATTTAACTGTGTGTAGAGAAAATCTATACTTATACTAAACTGAATTGTTTGAATGAGAATTGTTTGACTAAACTGAATAGCTTGAAATAGAAATGTTTTTGACAAACTGTATATTCATGCTAAACTGAATTGTTTGAAATAGAACTGACTATTTGTCTAAAATTGAATTTGACGTTAAATAACCTACAAAAGTTGATATGCCATAAAACCCAACCAACCAAACAACCAACCAACCAACCTTAGTCAGAGTGTACCTGAGAGGTGAGTAATGGTAATGAAGGGGTACTCCACAGTCCCCAAACTCCAGAACGAGAGCTTCACCATCAAATGCAGTTTAATGTCATACCCAGGACACTAAAAGTTTTGCATTTTCTCAACACAATTGACACTCAGCCACTACTTTCTGTCACCTTTAAGATAAAAATGGTTTGGTATTTTCCACTATAGCAATTTGAAGAATACTTTTGGGATACTTTTGAAGAATACTTTTGGGCTTGACATGATCAGCCAATTGATCAGATTAGGCCTCTTTGACGACATGTCTAGCTCAGGTAGGGCTAAAGTGGAGTGTTTTTTGTGACCACTTTGACTGCTGGGTCACAGACTGCACAGCCTCTAGGATCCTATCCTTAAGTATTATAGGTTGCCACCTATGGCCAACAGGTAGCCCCATTGGGAGAGAGGTCTTACCCATTCCACAGAGATGCAGTTGATGTATTCTACAGTACCAGCTTACAGGATAGGTTTTAGCTCAAGTAATTTTCAATAGCCTTCATGAATATGTTAGATTTTTGATGTGATACATTTTTTAAAGAAATTAAATAGCATTATATATATATATTTTATAAACTAAATTATTATAAACTAATATCTCTGATGTACATAAATATAAAATACATATTTTGATTAATCAAATATCTTTTTATTAGTTTCAGGACTATCTCTAGTTTTTATCTGGAATTTAGAAAATAATTTTCTTAATACTTTTAGTGAAAAATATTTCAAAAAATGTTTGATATTATTTATAGTACATCATGATGTTTTAAAAATTGAATTAAATAAGATTAATGATGATAGAAGATTTACACAGATCACATTCAAATGGTGGATTATCATTAATCCTTATTTTCATGAACTAGACAAGTAAAGCAGCTGAAAAACTGATCATCTGATGTGTAAGAAGTTTTTATCATTTAAAAAGTAAAGCCAAACTCAAATCTTTTCACAAATCATTTGTTTTTTAATACATCTTGGTTTTGTTTTAGCTCATTAGCCATGTATATTATGCATAGTTCAGCTGCATTTATGCAACTCTGTAATGTTATTTTTAATGTTTTTTATTGGTATATTCAATGAAAACAATAGGTCCAATGATGCAGTTACAATTTGAAGACAAAAAGATATGATAATTATAAAATGGTCAGTGAAGAAGAAAATATGATAGAGAAAAAGAGTAAGAGATGTTTTAATATATAAATTAAGACCACATTTTTTTATGTAATCTATTTCAACACAAATATTGAACTCATTTTTCATTCAGTTAATTTATGCACTTAAATTAGAATTAGTTATTGCTTATTTCAGTTTTTGGTAGAGAGACTTGACAATTCATTTTGTAACTATTCCTACTACTATGATTATTATTATGACTACTAGTTATTACCTGTGGAAAAAATTCATGGATATGTTTTCATTTCTACAAGATTCTTTTTTTTTTAAAGCAAATAAAAAACATCAAATATATCATAATTTAAGTTATCATAAACTAATGTTATGCTATATTATAAATATATATCATAAACTAATTATATTTATGGTAAAAATTATTTAATTGCCATTTTTTTATGACACAACACTTGCTTGCTTTCTGAGTATACTTTGTATTACCATAACAGATTTTGTTGTTACTCACTTTGCCTATCTCTTTATTATGGAATATTCTGGTGACATAGAAAAGTGGTATTCACACCACACATGCATGCATGTGCACACACACACACACACACACACACACACACACACACACACACACACACACATGCATATATATAGGGATTTTAACTTTGGTGTACTACACACAAAACTTACTTGAATAGTTTTTTTATGTAAATTTTTCCATAAAAATTGTTTTTTCTTTTTTTATATTGGAAAAATAAATCGCTAAGAATGAACATTCATTTGTGCAGTGATTTTCAACTTGTGAAGAATTCCCTCCATGACAGAAATTTTAGTGTTAGTGGTGGGTAGATTCAAATCAGGAATATTGATCCTTCTCCTTTGCACATTTTGATTTAGACAATTATGGAAGTGGAGGGAAATAACATTCTGAAATATAGTAAAAAGTGTGCATGAGCAAAGTAAAGGTTGAGAACTATTGCTCTAGTCAAATTAAAATCTCTAACTCATATTGAAATGTCCATTGTACTTAACATAAGGTATAATATTGCTTCCTTCTAATATAAATATTGTCTTATGTTACTAATACTGAACTATAAATAAATATTGTTTTGATACAACTTTATCAAGCAAAAAAGTGTGGGGGGACCACGTGGTATAATGGTTAAAGTGTTGGATTGTGGAATCATAGTAAGCAAGTTCGAACTCCAGTCACACTATTACATTCACTTTTGGACAAATACTCTTGGAAAAGGTATGAACTTTATCCTCCCAGCTATGGGTTAAATAGTACCATCACTACTGTTCTTCTAGAAGCGTGGCCTTGGCATTAAATAACCCAAGAAGGTTGATATGCCATTAAACAACAAAACAAATGAACAAGCAAAAAAGTGATTGATTGATTGATTCATTCATTCATTTTAACAGCATGTTAACTTGTCTAGGGGTATTTTATGCCTAGAAGTTAGGGAATCATGTTCCCTATACATTCATATTTACATTTTTTGTGTAATTGTTTCTTAAGAGGGCTTTTTTATACACAGTCCTATGGAATATGAATGATTTTTAGACAGGTCTATTTGAGCCATAGATGGAACCCTAACGGGTACTCTAGGTCAGAGTAGACCTGGAAATTATAATAATGTAAGGTTTCTTCACATTCTTCAAATCTCATACCATCAAATGCTGTATAGTATCATACCCAGAACCCCTTTTTTGGTAGGGTCTTACCCTGCTGCAGGGGATATAGTCAGCATATTCTTATGCTAGTGAACGAAGCAAGTAAAAAAGTGAGAGATTAGTTTTTAATTGGTGATAGATACATTTATCAAATATTTGAATTTTCAAAATGGTCATATTGAGCTTACAATGGAATTAATAAAACCAAATTGTATCTCTCAGAAAAAATAATACAAACTAACATTAGTTTATACTTTTTAAAAATTGGTCTGCTTATATCAAGAATTAGTAAAAACTCTATCTTCACTTTTATAATCACCTAATCTAATGTTTTAAAGCAATGCATTCTTAATGATAATTCACTTTACAATAATTTTAAGTCATTTTAGAATATACAATGTTTTCTTTTTGTATAATACTAATCATCATTTCATTGTTCACAAAATATATAAAAATCAAAGTTAAAGATAAAGCTCTTGAAATTCTTCCATTTTGTTGGTGAGACTTAGAATATTCTGGCTCTCTTCCTTGCCAAAGGATAAGACCTCCCCCCACTGACTTCAAAAAAGTTGGGTCTTCAGTATGATACTCAAGTATGTTTGGTGGTGAGACTCTAATTCTGGAGATCAAGGGAGTATGGAGTACTCCTTTTTTGCCATTACTCCCAGGTCCACTCTCATCTGGAGTGGTAGTACCTATTAGGGTCCCATCTATAAATCAAATAGATCTATTTACAAATTATTTCTACTAGATAGGAATACTAATAACCCTACAACTCTTTACAAATTATTTGTATTAGATAGAAATACTTGATATCATATAACCATGTGCAAAAAACAAAAAATGTAAACATACAATGTGCATAATTCCCTAACCTCTAAGCATAAAATGAGCCCAAACAAGTTGATATGCCATCAAAATCAGTCAATCAATCAATTTTGAAATCCTTGTTTTACAAAAATCTAATGGTAATGGAAAATTCTAATGAAACAACTTTGGTAAATATAACTCTTTTCTGATTTTCAGAAAAGATTTCAGGAAATGTTTATCTTAACTTTACAAAGCAACAATTTGCATTCTTTATTTCATCAAAAAAAAAAAAACAATTGGAAAATTATGTTAAATCCAATTTTCAACTTAATGATGATAGTGTGGGATCTGTGTTTGTGCTCACTCTTATCATTATAATTTCTCAATAGAGATGTTAATTATATTGCACTTATTTGTTTATTTGCAATTATTAAAATAGTAAAGGTTCTACAAATAGAATACTAATTAACATTGAACTTAATGATTTACGTTTGTTTCTTTTACAAATATGATTTTTGAAAAATACCAAATTTTTTTAAAAAGTGGTCATTTCCTATCCACAATTCCAGCAAAATTCAATAATAAAAAAATTAAATCTTATATATATATATATATATATATATATATATATATATATATATATATATATATAAGCTCGTGAAAAAGGTTGCTTGAACAACGATGCATGTTATATCAATAAAACATCCATCATTACTCAAGCAACATTTTTGACAATATTTAAGTCCTGATGAGGGCTTATTAAAATCAAAACATTCTAACATTAACTTTCCATTATAATGAATTCATTACTTTTTGATTACTTTATTTTTCTATTTTCATACTGTCAGATTAATTTTGATTATTTATTTCCATATTTATATATATATGTATATATAGTTGTTTACATCTTCAGTATAGAAATATTTTCTGCCAAAGAAAAAGAAAGGCTGTCACATGACTTTATATAATAGGGTTGATCATCTTTAATTTTTTAGAATCTATCCATATTCTTTTAAAAATTCAAATTAAAAGAGAAATGAACTTATTTTTTTGGCTTATACTCATGGATTTTTGGAACAACTTCATCTTTTAAATTTTGAAATAATTTTATTAATTGGAAAAGATATTTTTCAAACTTGATTGGATAATTAATTTTTTTTATTCAGTTAGTATAAAAACCAAAAAAGTATTGTGGCCAAAGTCCATTATATTTCTTATACAATTTACATGTTACTATAGGAAACATTTTTTTTTGTTCCCTAGACAGCAAGAACAAAATGAATATTCTCAATAGAATAAACTTGGTAAGATTTATATTTTTCTATTTTATGTTAAATAAGTATTTCAGTCAACATGAATTTACTTCCTGGTGAGGTATATATATCATGTTTTATTGTCAATTCAAAATGTCATTCCATTCACATGTGCACATTCACATTAGCAAAAGGATTTATAAATCTGATAAATGTTGATCATAACACCAACAAAGACAATTTCTCTTTTAGTTCAGAGCTGCTATCCTCAGCAGACCGCCTGTCACAGTTTAAAAAAAAAACTCTGTGAAAATTAAATTGATAAATTGATAAATAAAGATAAATTGAAAGAGACTTGCTTTCAGGATTTATTGATAACATTTATGATTTCATGGAATACATACATGGAAATATGATTTTATTTCTGAATTCTTTTTTACAACTATTATTTAAAAAAAACTGTAATAGTTTGAGTTATATAAGATAGTTCTTTCTTGACGATATGTACATATATATATATATATATATGTGTGTGTGTGTGTGTGTGTGTATATATATATATGTGTGTATGTGTGTGTGAAAGCAACAAGCTGGAAACATACACATATATAACATATATGTAAGGAAAAGATGAATAAATTTAAAAAAATACAAATCTCTTCGTGGACCTACCTATTTTAAAATTTTTTTATTCTTTCTTTGGACCAACAACAAACATTCATATATATATATATATATATATGTTTTATTAGGTCCAGTTAAATCGAAGTCGGGAATAATTCCATCAGGACAAAAAATCATTCAACTATGATCATTTAGATTTTCCTGGGAAAGAGCTCAATGTAACTGACATCACAGAGCAATAATTTCTTTAAGAAAAACAAAAAAACGGTCACATTAGGATTATAAATTCATTTCCATCCTGTTATGGGTATTAATATGAATCAACAACACCAAAAATAATAGGACTTCTTCAGATCTAATGGATAAAATAATTCAGAATAGACACAGGAAGGAAGGGTGGGAGGGGGTAGAAGAGGGGTGAAGAGTTTCCTCCCCATTTCACCCACTTCTGGTTTTTTGGTTTTATTACAGGTTGGAATTATAGTAAATTAAATTTTTAAAATTTTTAAATTCTAAATACATTTCAACTTAAAACTCCAGATTTAATAATAATTTATGGAAGTACAACATTCCTTAATAACCTTATGTAAGGATACAGTAATACCTATCTTAAATTAAATTCAAAATTTGAAATTAAAATTTGAAATTCAAAATTTATATTCGGGCCTATTTATTCAGTTACCCTTCCATTGAAAAGTACGAACACATCACATGGTATCTTTTATTTTATTTTATTTTATTCATTTCACCTCAAATCTCAGATTAATCCTATGTTTTGGTTAATTAAACATTATCTATGATAATTTGTCTATAGTTTAAATTTATTCCTATGTCTACATCTAGCTATTAATTCACATCGCTGATTTAATAATTTTTCAGGGTCTTGGTATATCATTATTTGTATTTTTTCTTCTAGGCACAGATTGCATCTACTATCAAAGCGTTTTGGAGTATGCGACTTTTTCAATATGGACCATTGCATCTCAGGAGTCAAACCTTTATTTTTCAAACTCCAAAAATGCTTAGATAGGGCTGTTTGGTTTTTCAGATGTTCATGGGAGAAAGAAAATTTATGATTAGCATATCTAGATTTCCATTTTGTTGAGGAAATTCCTATATAAGTTTTTCTATCCTGAACATTTTCTTTTGGGTAAATGATTCCTTGGTATACTACATCATCTAAGTTACATAATCCATTCATGGGACAATTCATTCGAGTTTTACAATTACATTCGTTTTGTTTACTAGTATTATTATTATTATTATTATTATTATTCGTTTGGTCATGAAATTCCTTAATTATCTCTTTATTATGATTAATGATTATTTGAAAGATATTTTTCATGCAGGAGTAACTAATTTTTAACGTTTTTCTTTAATATTTTATGTAGTATATTATTATGTTTAAAGTGCTTATCTATCAATTTCAAAAAAATATTTACCTACATTTATACTAGCTAGTCTACAAAAATGGGAGTTAAACCATATAATTTTTGTTTTTCTATTTTTTTGACTGTAGTTCTTATTTTCTTTATTAATATCATTTGGTATATTTTCTTCTTGATAGGTAAACTCTTCCCTAAAACCTCTATTTTTAAGGGTATCCATATATATCTTACTCTTCACCCCTCTTCTACCCCCTCCCACTCATCCTTCCTGTGTCTATTCTGAATTATTTTATCCATTAGATCTGAAGAAGTCCTGTTATTTTTGGTGTTATTGATTCATATCAATACCCATAACAGGATGGAAATAAATTTATAATCCTAATGTGATAGATTTTTTGTTTTTCTTATTTTTCTTCATGTTTTTGGTTTACACCAGAAACTGAAAAACAGGATGGAAATAAATTTATAATCCTAAATTAACCAGTCTTTGGTTTTTTCTTAAAGATATATATATATATATATGTTTGTGTGTATTTGTGTGTTTATATATGTTTGTGTGTGTGTGTCTGTGTCTGTGTGTAAAAACTCTATTTAAAAATGTTTGGAGATACTCTTTTATTTTATTTTATTCCAATAAAATTCTGATTCAAGTGATTAGAAATGCACTCATATGGTGGGATTTTGAACTAGTAACATTAAACTGTTTTTGTGAAGATTTATAAGTTAATAAACATCATTGAGAAGTTAACATTTTTTATCTTTTGGTGCCCCTTGCTCATACTACAAATGCAACAAAATATAATTTTTTGTATATTTTGATTTTCTGATGATTGGTGGTTAGTCCCTGTGATATAACAGCTAAAGTGCTGGACTGCAGCCTTGAATTAAGTGAGTTTGAAATCTAGTCATGCTATTACATTTACTTTTGGGCCTGGGAAAAGTATCATCATCATCATCATCTTGTGCTGCTTGCTTAGATTTCCCTAACTCTCTCTCACCATCCCTCTCTATCATCCATTGCTTCTGGCAGGTCTTCTTGACTACATCCTGTGTCTGTACAAAGCTGTTGTTGATAAGTTTTAGCTGGTCATCCTACACTATAGGATAACATCACTTATAAGTTTGTACTTATTCGTCCAGCAGTGTACCACATGTCTTTTTCATCTAATTTGGATAGTCTTCAAGATGGGTGTTCAATGGCTATACAGTTGCTGTTTTGTGGGATGTTGCTTCCAGGATTTGTTTGATATAGCTCATAGCATCCTTGTGCAAGTGCCATCAAGATTTTTCTCTATACACTTAGTCAGCGTCCTGGTGGTGCATCTATACAGTTGTATAGACACAACACCTTCTTATCTCCCCAGTTTTTAATTTATTAGTACTACAACTGTTCTTCTATAAGGATGGCTTTGGCATTAAATAACCCACCAAGGTTGATATGTGTTGTATAGTGGCTTGTACCATGTGACTTCCAGTATCGCGGAAATATAAAAGACACCATGTCTTTTAAGCACGCAGAAGCAGAAACAGAAGCTGAGAGATTGCTCTGAAGGATGTCAGTCAGTAGTAAGACCAACTTCAGATGTAACACCAACAGCACGAGACTTATAATACTAGTCGGACTGTACCAGTTAATAAATAATTAACTCTATTTCACTGTGTATCTTTTCCTTACCATGATACAACAATATACCATTAAACAAAGAAACCAAACTCAACCAAACCTGATACCTAAAAAAAAAATGAATTGACAAAAAAGTCATAACTTTGGTTTTTGACTGGAAATTTTTCAGTTAGATGTTTACTTTATAGAGTGAAGGAAAAAAGATAAAGATTTCCTTGTGCTAACTGGATAGGCACAAAGTAAGGATCCAATTTAGTGTTATACTTATATTGTAAATCAAACTTAAAATTTTTGAATTTTTCAAATCTAATAAAAAAAAAAAAAAGAAAAAATCTATTAGAACAAATTTTTTTTAAATGTAAAAATTATATCTATTCAAAATCTGGTCAAATAATTACTTTTAATTATAAAGGTACAGAAAAACACAGTACAAATAAATTATTAGGAATTCAAGTTCTGTGAAAAAACACAGATATATTTGGATTAAGCATTAAGTAACTTACAAATGTTGATGACTGAAAAAAAGATAATGGAAAAAAGTTATAAATTTGGTTTTTGACTGTAAATTTTTCAGCTAAATTAGTCTAAAAAATATATGGTGTTGTTTATTGTGGAAGTACATTGTTTCAAATAAAAAAAAAGCTGTTCTTTTAATTAAATGAGGCATTTTTTTCATAGGTTTTCACTTGTGTCACTTTTTTTACCTGCCACCATTTTCAGACAACAGTGAGATTGAAGTTAAAGATGTTAACAGCTTACTTCTAAAAAGAATTTCTTTATGTACATTTCATATTGCATCTTCTAGAATTCAGTTACAATGGTTGGTTGGTTGATGTGTTATATACCTGGGAATGGAGTAGCGCCCTCCCCTACACCTTGGTGTAGTACCTATCGAAAAGGGAGCCTTCGGGTCACCCTCGACTATGGTCGCTAACTTTACTTTTTTTACTTTTATATATATATATATATATATATATATATATATATATATATATATATGTGTGTGTGTGTGTGTGTGTGTATGTATGTATATCTATATATGTATGTATATATATATATATATATAAGTAAATAAAGTTAGCAACCATAGTTAAGGACAATCTGAAAGCTCCCTTTTCAATAGCTACTACACAGAGGTATAGGGGGAAGGCACTACTCCTTTCCCTGGATTGCTTCACTTTAACCTTGATACATATCTTATAGTGCTGAGTGGTAAACAAAGAGGTATCAAGTACCATTTTTTAAGTCTTTGGTTTGACTCAACCTTTAATTGAACCCTGATCTCCCAGGCCATTGGGAAAGAGTTGCTTAATCTCATTTGTTTATTTTAAGTGGTTTAAAGTATTCCTAACACTAATAATTCTAGTTAATATTAATCATTTGTCTGCACACAGTTAAATGGTTCCAATTATTCCTCTCCAACGCTAAAAATTCTATTCATCATGTATTTCTATCTTTTACAAATAATTTGCACTCAGCTATATGGTTTTAAATAACTAATGATAACAATCCTTGGTAAATGATTGAATAGTTTTATTTGACCCATAGTCAGAGTGAACCTGGGAGTAATGGCAATGAAGGGATACTCCACATTTTCTAAAGCTCCACAACTGGAGGCTCACCATACTCAGGATACTCATTGATGTAGGGGGGTTCTTATCTCTCTGCAGAGGAGCAGTTGGCATATTTTATAGCCTCAGCTGACAGGACGGTTAAGTTATGAGTAAATCTTTAAAAGTATTTTGATTTTATTGTACATTCCTTATCTAATCACTCAATGATACAAATATCTCTTATCAGAATGCAGATCCCTGAAAACTCTAGTAGACATGGTAAAGAAAAAAAAAAGAAAGAAAAACAAAGTTAAAGAAATCATTAATTTGGTCCTTTGTTTTCAGTTTCTTTCAACATAGTCATGAAGCTGAAAGATTTTTACTCAGATACCCAAACCCCAAGTTTTAGATATTGGTTTTTCTATCCATTTTACTTCATTTTTCATCTCAATCTTGAGAATTCATTGAATTATCTTTAAATGATATGTTATTTAGATTACTTAAAGTTTTAAGTCTAGTAAAAATTTTAGATATGATCTGACTCTTTTGTTGAAGATGATCTTTGAAATATTTGATAATTTATAAGTATCCATGAGTTAAGGTGACATTCAGTAACAATATCAATTCTGATCTAAACCATGAAATGCTTTGACTTCTAGAAATGGTTATTTTAAAAATCTACAGTAATTAAGCAGTTTATTTTTTAGGCATTTTAAAATTTAAGCTATTTTACAAGATAATTTTCTATTTGGAATGTTTTTGTGTTGAGATTTTTTGGGGCGGGGTGCAAGGAATCATGTTTTTATAACAACCTTTTATTTTCATTCTTGATATTGTTATCACTTGTTTCAGCTAATCCATTCTTCAAACTCCCATTTAAAAAAAAGAACCTCCTCTTCTTTGGGGAAATAAGAATGGACTTGTGTTTGGAGAAGAAGAAAAGAATGACATACAAAATAGTCACTAATATAGTCATTTACTCAGTTTAGTTTAGATGTAGGCACAAGGCCAGAGGTATTGGATGCCCAGTGAGAATTGAACTAACTACCAAAGGCCTGCTAATCTAGCTTGCTAACCATTACACTATGTGAGGTTCCCAAATGGTTTCTAAATGCTAACGGGACCAATATATTTCAGCAGTTCTTGGTTAAACAAGTGCTTAGGTGATTCCAAATTATACCTTAGAGCAAGTTCTTCAACACCTATTTTAAACTAATCAAAGAGAATCATTGTGTTGAAATCAGAATAATTTGGAATTATCAAAGTACTTTTACATAGCATTATTAAAATAGATTGATCCAGTTGGCATATCTGTCATTTCTGTCATTCCTCCCACCCAGAAGAGTAAGTTTGTTTTTCTAGGTTATATATCGATATGAATGAGGCTGAAGAATGTTGTGTTAACATATTGAAAATACAAAGAAGACAATATAATGAGGAGCTTATCTGAACTATTTCTAGTATGTCAATGATTCTTCTCAAACTTATCAATAATGTTTTTATACATTTGAACATTCTTAATGACATCATCTATTCAATAAATATACTTATAGAATAAAATTGAGTTCAGGTATGTCAACAAGAAAGGGATTTTTATAATAAATTATAAAAAGATAAATATTTAATCTGAGTTTTTTCCTTATTAGTTAATCTATTTTCTTTGTTCTTTTACATGATTTGAATCCAAGTCAATGCATGTGTATCATTTTTTCCTTGTTTACTTGTGCCATAAGAAATAATGACACTATTTGAATGATTTTGCTATTTCATTGTAATTATAAGAAATCAGAAACATTATGTTGCTCTAAAATTTCTAATCTACATTCAGTACTTTCTGAAAATGAAACCAAAGGTTAAATGATATAAGAGTAAAAATGATCCCAGAAAATTGTCTTCTCTCCATTTATCTAAAAGCTAAATATAATTTGATATGAGTTATTTTTTTAGTTTAAAATAACAGAAAATTAAAAATCATTACCTGCAAAAAATTTGCATGCTATGTTACCAAACAACAGATTTTCTCATTAATAAATTTGACCATCTCTTCTTAATGGGATATTCTGGTGACATAAAAGATAATATATAATGCGTGTGTGTGTGTGTGTGTGTGTGTGTGTGTGTGTGTGTGTGTGTGTACATTGCATTGAACAATGCTGTTTGCATTTTATTTTGTGCTAATGCCCTTGAGAAAAGGATGAGTTCATCTTTTTACCCCCATCTATGCACAAAAAGAGCAAACTGGATTCTTTAGCCATTTTAAAGCAGCCAGTCAAGAAGGAAAATCTGAATTCAATTTGCTTTACTCCCTGTTAAAACTGACCTTGTGTCATACTCTGTTCATGGTAGAGGTGTTGATTAAATACACACATTGTTTTTTATATATGTAGATTTTTTTCTTTTTTTTTTCAATATAATATTCTTATGGTTCTGTATTAATTTTTATTTAGACATTTTTATCTCAGTTGCTTTTGCTATTTCAAAGCAGTTTACTAATTAGACAGTTATTAATAAAACCATTTAGTAAATACTTACAAAATGTGTTAGTAGCCTTTTTAAGTGCATCTTTCCCTGGTAGATGTGTCCAATTGAACAGGCTTTAAATGCTCTCCCTTCATTCAAATATATATTTTTATGTAATATTTTGATCTTTATTGAAAGGACACCTCTGACCCTGACAATTCAATTGTCTTCTTTTCTCATATATATTTTCTTTGACAAGAGACAATATATATGACCTTCATGTCAGGCCAGTGACTGAGATTGTTGGATTGCAATGTAGTTGGTTGCTTCTTAAGCCTGTAGATTTGTCAATGAATAAGGGATTAAATATGGGCTTCTTTTCAGCTTTGTTCACCATCTTTATGCAGTTTATTTTTCTTTTTATCCTGTTGCAAGAAACATTCAAGCAAATATAACAGACAGATGTTTTATTCAGCACCACAAATAGGTTCTTATATATGTAGATTTATATTAATCTATACCTACATATCCATACATATAAATTGAATAATTTCCTCTAACATGTGTTTCTGCGAAGATATATATTGTATATATGCACGTATGTAAGTATGTGTACAGAAAGAAAGAAAGGTTATATAAAACCAAAAACTGGTAATATGTATACAATACTCTTAAAAATATATAGATGTGTGTATATATATTTATAATCTATAGCATTTATATATATGTGTGTGTGTGTGTGTGTGTGAGTATTTAGTATATACATATATATATATTTAGTGCATGCATATATATATATAGTGCATTGTAATAATTTAACTGAAACATGTCTTATTTGAAAAGTAAATGCATATCATTAAGAAAGTTGAATTTTTTTTTCTGAAGTCATAAGTATATGTGCATACAATATTGTCTGTTATTCATGTAGCCTTACCTATCTTGGTTTGGGGGGCACACTTAGCATAAAGGTTAGCATTAAATGAAATAGAATTGATTAACCAAATTCAAATCCTGGACAAGTCTGTTTGTGTTTCAATTTACATCAATGACCTTGGGAAAGGTATGAATCCATCTGTTTTCCTCACAGTTATGAGTGAATGGAAAAGCAGGATAAGTTCTTTAGCCTTAGTTTGACAACCAGTCTCGGAGAAGGAAAACCAGCTTTATTCAACTTAAAAACTGACTTTGTATCACATATTGCCCATGTCAGAGGGATTTGGTAAATACATACCTAATTTTGGCTAAGAATAATGTCCCTGATGATATGTCTGTTATTTATATATACTGACATAAATAATTGCTGTGTTTTGTGATATTTTAGTTTTTCAATACATCTTAAAGTGCGGAGTCCCTGTGGTGAAATGGCTAAAATGCTGAACTGCAGCCTTGAAATTAGTGAGTTCAAACTCTAGTTGCACTACTATGTTCACTTTTGGACTAATGCTCTTGGGAAAGGTATGAACCCCCTTTATCCCTCCAACTATGGGTTAAATAGTACCACTGTTGTTGTTCTACAAGGATGGCTTTGCCATTAAATATTCTATGAAGGTTGATATACAATTAAACAAAGAAACTAAACCAAACCAAACCATACATCTTAGACTTAATATCTGAGTTCATATCCTTACGCATCATACTTCTATATTTATAAACGTGTATGTCTAGATATATATTTGTGGGTTTTTGTTTTAATACTTCTATATTTATAAAAGTGTATGTCTAGATATATATGTGTGGGTTTTTGTTTTATTATTTGTGTATGTATGTGTGTATAGATGCTATATTAAATAGAAAACACTTTTTACAATTAATTTAAATTTGAGTTATTTCAACTTGTGCGTCTGACCATTTCAGTGAAAGGTATTAAGAGAAGAAAGAAAGTACATGAAACAAGCTGTAAAAAGGAAGAAAATTGATTTTACAAGACTTATATAGACTATATTTACATTTAAACTTTGTGTGTATGCTAAAAAACAGTAACAACAGCACCACAAAAAATTTAAATACTGTCATATAATTAAGGGTTTAAAAAAATTGTTAGATATGAAAAATTATGAGTTATAAGTGTAATCATGTTTTAATCTATTGATTGATTGATTGATTTTAATGGCATATCGATCCATCTAGGGTCATTTAATGCTTAGAATTTAGAGAATCATATTCGTTGCACTTCATATTTACATTTTTTATGTAGTTATTTCTTGGGAATTTTTTGTATGCACATGGTTCTACTGAATATGAATAATTTTTCAACAGTTCTATTTGACCTATAGATGGGACCCTATCTGGTACTACCACTCCAAGTCAAAATGGACTTTGGACTAATGACAATAAAGGGGTACTCCACTCTTCTCAGATCTCCAGAACTGGAGCCTCACCATTAGATGCAATTAAGTATCATATGCATGACACCCTTTTTAGAGAAGGTCTTATCTTTCTTCAGGATATACTGTCAGTATATTCTAAGCCCTGTTGATTGGGTGAGTTTTAGCCTCAGTATTTAATGTAACCGGGCCATTGGCCTAATGAATAGAGTGTTCCCCAATGGTCCGGGAAACCGGGGTTCAATCCCAGGTCGTGTCATACAAAAGACTCAAAAAATGGTACTTGATGCCACCTTGCTTAATACTCAGCAGTATAAGGTATGGATCAAGAGTAAAGTGGAGCAATCCAGGGAAAGGAGTAGTGCCCCCCCTACACCTCAGCGTAGTAGCTATTGACTAAGGTCACCAACTTTACTTACTTTACTTATTCAATGTAGCTAGGGATGGTAGGTTATAAACATGTATGCATACAAGTAATGCTGAAAAATTCTTGGCCTAACCAAAAAAGGCATGACTTCCTTTCATTTTTTTATTGAAAAACTAAAAAAAATTGAGTTACAGAGTTTTAACTGTGTTGAACTACAGAATGAATCAATAAAATAATGTATATTTCATGACTTTAAGTCATTCATTCCTTGGTTGTGCTTTGAACTTTTCAGTACCCACTCAGTCGCACATTTATTTATCACAGTGAAAATAAATATAATGAAGTATAGATAATTATTACTATGTCATTTGCAGAAGTGAATATGAACAGATATGTGTATACAGATAGCATGTGTAGATATATGATGAACTGGCATATATGATTTGGTTTGGTTGGGTTTTATGGCATATCAACCATTGTAGGTTATTAAATGCCAAATACTCTTTATACAAATATATTGAATATGTATGATTTGGCTTGATTGGGCTTTATGGCATATTAACTATTGTAGGTTATTCAATGCCAAATCTTCTTTAGAAATATATATTAAATATATATGATTTGTTAACACATTTTGTTGATAACATTTTTAAATGAACCCAAGCTCATTTTTTTGTACACAGTTAAATGGTTTCAAGTATTGCTGTCTAATACGAATAATTTTATTTGGTATTAATCATTTGCTTGCTCACAGTTAAATGGTTTCAATTTCTATGTAACAGTAACAATTAAACATCAGTCATTTGTTTACACACAGTTAATTGATCAAACAGTTCTATTTCTAATAATTCAATTTAACTTCAGTCATTTGCTTGCACACAGTTTGAATTAACCCTGTTGGCTGGGGCTGTAGAATATATCAACTGCATCTCTGCAGATGGGTAAAACCCCTCACCCAATGAATGTCCTAGATATGACACTAAACAATCTAATGGTGAGGTTCCAGTAATGCAAAAGCTCTGGGGAATGCAAAGTACTCCTTCATTGCTATCACTCCCAGGTCCACTTTGACCTGGAGTAGTAGCACCTGATAGGGTCCTATCTATGGGTCCAATAGAAGTGTTTGACATTTAAACATTTAATGATATGCTAAATTGAATAGTTTGAAATAGAAATTTTTGATCATTTAAGTGTGTAAACAAATGACTGACGTTTTGGTATTAAATAACCTATAATGGTTGATATGCCATAAAACTAACCCAAACCAAACACTTTAAATGTCAAACAGTGCTATTTGACCCATAGATAGGACCCTATCAGGTGCTACCACTCCAAGTCAGTGGACCTGGGAGCAATAGCAAAGAAGGGGTACCCCACATTTCCCAACATTCCAAGACTGGAGCCTCACCATCAGATTGTTTGATGCCATATCATTTTTAGGGGTCTTACCTCACTGTAGAGATGCAGTCAGTGCATATATGAGGTATGATCAAAAAGTAACAAAATTGAAGTTGTATTTACCAAGACAGTAATGAACAATAAAAAAAAATGTACATTTTCTTCCAAATACTCCTCTTGTTATTTAACACACTTATTCCAGTGAGTTTTCTTTTGGTCGAAGTACCTCCGAAACTACTCTTTTGATGTGATGTGAATCTGTGTTGCTATATTTCTTTTAATGTCCTCCACATCCTCAAATCTTTTATCCATGGGATTAATTTTCAATTGAGGAAACAAAATCAGTCACACATTTATGAATTCAAGAAAAAAAAAAATAGCACTGACTTGTCTAGACGTCTAGACAGTATTGTAGATGTCTTGGCATTATCACTTTATATGTTGCTGTGCACATGTCTTTAGATTTTAAAATTTAAAAAAATCAAAGTTTCTATCTCTACTTTTTCATCACATTTCATATTGTATGTTAATTACCACAATCCAGTGTATATTCATATGTATATTCATACATGTACACAAATATATATATATATATATATATATATGTACCAGGCCATTGTCTTAATGAATAGAGTATTCACCAATGGTCTGGGAGGCCAGGGTTCAATCCCAGGTTGAGTTATGCAAAAAAAAGTACTTGATTCCGCCTTGCTTCACACTCAGCACTATAAGGTAAGGATCAAGGGTAAAGCAGAGCAATCCAGGGAATAGAGTAGTGCCCTCCCCTACACCTCAGTGTAGTAGCTATTGAAAAGGAGCCTTTGAGTCACCCTTAACTAAGGTCACCAACTTTTTTACTTATATATATATATATATAGCATTTAATAGTGGATTCATTCCAAAGAAGATTTCTTTTTTTTTTTTTGCTTACATCTCATCAGAAAAAAAAACATGAAAAGACAACAATGAAGAAAACAGGAAGTCAACCATAAAGTGTGGAAGGAAAAAAAGAAAACCTTTAGACGGGAAGACTAAAGAAAAACCCTGTTTGAATGACCCTGTTTCAGATGAGGGCAAATTGGACTTTATATATATATATATATATATATATATATATATATATATATATATATATCTGTGTGTGTACATATATATATATATATATATATGCACACATACTTACATAGAGAAGGGTTGATCAATAAGTCTGTAACCTGTTACATCTGAAATTTGATCTGTAATTTTCCTTGTTCGATCTATTCACCCAACAATTAAATACATTGACAAAAGATATTGTCGAAAAATGAATATTTGTTATGCGAAAAAAATACTTTTATTTCACAATTGACTTATTGACATACCTACCAACTCTCTCTCTCCCTCTCTCACTCACACATACACACACACACACACACACACAGACACAAACACACACACACACACACACAGATTACTGCCCATGAGTATTTGGACAGATAGTTTGCTTCTAATTTCTTGGATTTGAGAGTTCTACATAATCAAAACATGCTGACATCCTGGATTCCCTTGACTCTTTCTTGCCATCCATCCCTATTGGTCATTGCTCTTTGCAAGTCTTCTAGACAACATCCAGTATCTGCTCAGAGCTGATAAATCTATGATTTCGCTGGTCAGCCAACATTGGTATGTTCACATATGGGATTTCATAGAACATCACTTTTGAGTTTGTCCATACTTCCTCAGCAGTACCCAATGCCGAGCAGTGTCCTTACTATTCCAGCTGTGTCGTTCTCATTTTTCTTGTATGGTTTATGAGATGGGAGGCAAGTGATTGTACAAGTGTTGTTTTATAGGATAGCTGTTTTGAGGATTTTTTCTAAACAGCACACAACATCCTGGTGTAGTTTCCATCTAGCTTCTTCTCCAAGTGTTTTGTTCAAGTCCTTGTAGTGCAACCATGCAATAGTATCAAAAGCATGAAAAAATTTACATTTTATTTTATCAGAGAGAGAGAACAAATTTCCATATGGTTGTTAACCTGTTGATAGCAGTCCATGCTTTATCATTGTGTACATTTACATCTCTTTCAGTTAATGAGATATTGCTACTGAGGTATGTGATCTGATTTACTCATTTCAGAGGCTGGCTATTTAATGAAGAGGTGGCCCCATATTGATTAAAACACATGAACTCTGTTTTATCTCAATTCAATAGAGATTGATGCTTCTTGCTGACTGCTCCAAGAAGCACTAGTTCATCTGTGTAGTCTGCATCAGTAATAGTTACTTGGTATCATCTCCTTCCCAAGCTTTGGCTTAAATAGTACTAGTATTGTTCTTCTACAAGAATGGCTTTGGCATTAAATAACCCACAAAAGTTGATATCCCATTAAACAAAGAAACTGAAACCAAATATCATCTTCTTGTCTTTTTTTAGTGTAAGATCATTTTCATTCATTTTATCTATTGATATAATCTAGGCAGATTATAAATAGAAGTGGTGCTAATGTATCTCCTTGCAAGACTCCAGCAACAATGTCAAAGAAATTAGTGTCACTCTCTGGTGACTGAACCACTGCTTTTGTGTTTTGTAGAGCATCATTATGACAGTAACAGTTTCTTTAGGAAAACCATATGCTGGAAATATTTACTCCATATTTCCTCAGGTATAAAATCAAAAGCCTTGGAGAAATCTACAAACATTAGTGTTGCCTTGAGATTTTTTGCATGTACTTCTTCAATGATTCGATAAAAAGTCAGAATCAGAGAAGTTGTTGATCAATTTCTCTGAAATAAATTCTAATTTCTCTGTCCTAATTTATACTGAATGAAAAAAATATGATAAACAATATTTTGTGCAATCAGCTAAAACTTTTTATAATACTTTTTTTTAATTTTTGACTAAAATAACCTCTTAAAAATTTTGGTCTGTCATAAAATGTTTTAGGTTTGATTAACATTCACACCAACTTAGTATCTTCATAGTAATTTGCTGCTTCTTTTACTATTTTCAATCCTACAAACTACAATCTAATTTGAAAATATTCATTTAGTGGCTTGTAAGATTTTTTAATTTATAATAATGCCACCTAAATAAAACTGCACTCAATAACAATAAAATGCTTGGATGAGTCAAAAGTTTTGCAGTATTTTGGTAATGTGAGGCATAATTTAGCAGCTCCAGATGCTTTTGCTGAGGTCATGAAAATGATAAACCACATTGGACTGTGAAATACCAAATTTGCCTGATACTTTCCAAGTGTTTTTCATCAGATTTGCCTCTGTGGCACAGCCTGACCTGATCTAACCTTATCTGATTGTTCAGGTCCAGGTTCTTGCAACCCAACTGAAATTTCTTGAACCATCTGGTTACTCTACTGTGATCAACTCAATCTTCAACTTTTGCGCAACAAATGTTTTTGGTTGCTTCCATTTTGAACTTGTATAAGTTCCCAAATTAGACTGCTCATTCATTTGTGCAGCTTTCAAATCACGCATTGAGTGAAGTAATGCACAACATGTCAGCACACCAACTACCATAATACTACCAATGACAGTAGTTAACCTTCCACAGTTCAAACTAGTTCAGTCACATGATATATGTTCTACAAACTAGCATGTACCAAAATATTACAAACTTTTGACTCACCCTAGAACAATGGTTCCCAAACGATTTTGGGTCATGCCCCTCTTTAGTATTTCTAAAGTTCTGACCCCCCCTGCCCCCTGTAATATTTTATTCTTACATATTCAAAATATTTCTGCAATTCAAATGAAGGAAGCTTAAAAATCCGTTAACTTGGTCTCTAAACAAGCCCCACCAAAATATTGCATGTCCCACCAGTCGGGCATGCACCCCATGTTAGGAATTACTGCCCTAGAAGATATTGTAAATCTTAGAAAATTGAGCTGTTTTTTTGGAATTCAGAATCTTTATGCATTTTACTCATTGAGCAGATAAAACCTTATACCTTGCAATCCTCAATTCAAATGAATATTATTATTGCACCATGTCTGCAAATACTTCAGGCAATAATTTGAAGTCAATCATAAGTTACAGATTTATTGTGCTGATACAAACTTAATATCAATAGTGTCAAGATAAAATTAATTTAAACACCAGTTGCAACTTTGTTTTTTCTTCATATTTAGATAAGCCTTAAATGAATATACTGTGGACACAATGCCTTCACCAACAGATTGTGAATACTCTAAATATTCCTCCTTTTCTTTTAAAGTTTAAGCTCTTTTGCCAGCATATAATTTAGTAATTGCCCAATTAGACAATTATTGATTTTAATAAGGCATTTTTCTTGAATGTTCTCTATTATTACTGATTGTTTCCAAACGATATTTATACACACCAACCAGACTCAATTCCTGCAGAGGTATTCAAGCATTTATTGTTTCGAAAAAATTAATGAGATAGACAACCTATTAAACACCACTGCAATAATTATATAATGTTATTTATTAATGATGACTTGGAGAATAAGTTTAGCTTCTAAAGATTTATTTGTCTTGATTACGCTCTGATTACTAAATTTTTATGGAGCCAATTTTAGGTGGCATGGTTTTATCGAATATCATTTATTTTTAAGAATCTCTATACATAAAATTCAATGAATATGTATATTTGTGTGTTACACTTTTCTAGATCATCAGAAAAATTCATATTGCATTATAACATGAGGAATACTCATTGCTACTCAGAACAAGTAAGCACTGTATCAGCAGGGCTTAGAGTATGCTGAATGTACCTCCAGCAGTTTCCCAAATATAACCGTGGATGGGTTGATGTGCTGTTAAAATCAATCAATTAGTCTAATTAGTCAAAGGAAATAAGAGGGAGTCCTTGTAGTGTAGTGGCTAAAGTGCAGGACTGTAGCCTTGAAGTAAGTATGTTTGAGTTCAAGTCACTCTATTACATTCATTTTCAGACTAATACCCTTGGAAAAGGTATGAACCCCATTATTCCCCTAGCTATTGGTTAAATAGTATCACTACTGTTCTTCTATGAGGATTGCTTTGACTCTAAATAACCAACAAAGATTGATATGCCATCAAACAAAGAAACCAAACCAAACTAAAGCAAATCTGTGCCATGTTATAATAACAAATTTGATTTTTCTTTAAATTAATAAAAATAATCATAGAAATTCAAATACATATCAAACACATATAAATGTTTTTTTAACTTTTTTTGCATTAAAAAGATCATTCAAATGTATCTATGAATTTATAATGAAATTTATTGGCAAATATATAACATAAGATAAGAACAAAGATTTTAGAGGAGGTTCATATCTTAATTAGTCAAAGCAGAATTAGCAGACAAATTTTTTGTCTTCAATGAATTTTAGCTGGTGTTCCCTTGGCTCTTGATATTCAACAAAAAGTGTCTGTAACTTCTAATTATTGGGATAACAAGGCAGAATAATGAAATTTTATTTTTGTATTTATTTGATAATCTATTTGATAATTTATTTTCAAAAAATTTTTTTATAATATTTGGTAGCCAAAAAAGTTCTTTACGTTTATTAAATACAAGTGAAAGACAATTTTTTTTTTCTTTTCAACATTGACTTTATTGAACAACCTGTTCATCTTTTTATTCCAATCTCTTGTTATCTTTCAGCCAATTTCATAATAATTCCATCTGCCCAAATCTTTTTACCTTTCTCAGCAAAGAACTCCTCTAGATTTGATGCCATTTACAGTTTCCAAGGAATTTGAATATTCTTATGTATAGACCAGAATAAATGAAACCCATAGAAGAGGATTTCCTTCCAATCTCACTATAAATGCAGCCCTACCTTCTTTAAATGGAATTTAAATTGAGGGTGTCCTCGTGGTGTAATGGTTAAAGCGATGAACTGCGGAATCGTAGTACGCGAGTTCGTACTCCAGTCGCGCTATTACGTTCACTTTCGGGCAAATACCCTTGGGAAAGGTATGAACCCCCTTATTCTCCCTCCAGCTATGGGTAAATAGTAGGACGGACTAGGTTCTTCAGCCTTGGTGAGGCAACTAGTCTAGGAGAAGGAAAACTCTGAATTCAAACCTGTTAAACTCCGCTTAAAAATTGACCTTGTGTCATATCCTGCCCGAGCGGAGGGGTTGGTAAATAGTACCTTCTTTAAATGAAGATTAGCCTTTAGTATAGTTAGTAGTTCACAAGTGATGTTCTCCTATGAACCCCCATATATGGCCGGGCAAAAGCAGGACGACCAGCTCAAACATACATTCAGCAGCTATGTGAGGATACGGGATGTAGTCCTGGAGACCTGCTAAAGGCGATGAACGATAGGGAGAAGTGGCGAGAGAGGGTCAGGGATATCCGTGCTAGCGGTACGACATGATGATAGTTAGTAGTCATTCAGTTTGCTTGCTCCATTCTCCCATACATTTCATATTGTTGTTAAGTATTCATTTTCATCACTTGTTATAATTTGTTTAAAAAATGAAATCTTTTTCTGTATAACTAGCAAAGTACTCACAGAAATATAGTTTCGTAGATTTTCTTTGGCTTATTGATTGATTGATTTTAATTGCATGTTAACCTGATTAGGGTTATTTTATGCCTAGAAGATAGGGAATCATATTTATTGTACGTTCATATTTAGATTTTTTTTGTAGTTGTAAGGTATTTTTTTACATACATATCAAATATAAATAATTTTAAAACAGATCTATTTGACCCATAGATGGAATTCTAACAGGTCAGAGTGGACCTAGGGATAATGGCAGTGAAGGGGTACTCCACACTTCCCAGATCTTCAGCCTTCCCATCAGATGCAGTTTTGTGTCATACCCAGAACACCGCTCGTTGGGAGGGTTTTTACCCCTCTCTAGGAGTTACAGTTGGCATATTCTATGTTCTATCTACAGGGCTATATAATAATATGATTTGTATATGCATGTTACTGCAACATTGCAAAAATACTGCATTGATATATTTCTGTTTGTGCAATAGCATTAAAAGCTCTTAGAAAATAGTACTATTTCCAGAATTATTTGTAACTTAATAGTATGTTTATTTGTACACACTGAGCCTTATAATTTCTCATGAGAAATAACTATCAAATGATAATTATAGAATATCTCTGCTTACTATATGCATTTAATGATAAAAGCAGCCTTTGTATGAGTAAGAATTAAAATAGACTTCATTTTATGATTGTTTTTCTTTTGAAATTATCAGAATACTCTGTTTTTTGTGAAGTGGGAATATACTAGTTTTACAAACTACTGATTGTAAATGAAACCCTTAAAGATGCAGCATAAATGTAATATTTTTATGGAGAACTGACCAATAAGAGATGGTTGGTTGGTTGGTTGGTTGGTTGGTTGGTTTTATGGCATATCGACCTTTGTAGGTTATTTAACACCAAATCCATTTTTATACAAATAATCTGTTCTATTTCAAACAATTTAGTTTAGCATGAGTACACAGTTTAATTGTCAAAAACATTTCTATTTCAAGCTATTCAGTTTATTCAACCAGTTCTAATTCAGACAATTCAGTTTAGTATAAGTATAGATTTTGTTTACTCAGTTAAATGTCAAAACAGTTCTATATTAAACAATTCAGTTTAGCGTGAGTACAGTTTCATTTCAAACAATTCAGTTTTGCGTAAGTATGAAGTTTAAATATAAGTACACATTTTAATTGTCAAAAACATTTCTATTTCAAGCTATTCAGTTTAGTCAAATAGTTCTAATTCAAACAATTCAGTTTAGCATAAGTATGCAGTTTAGTTCTATTTAACCCATAGATAGGGCCTTATTAGAGCTACCATTCTGGGCCAGAGTAGACCTGGGAGCAATGGTAATGAAGGGGTATTCCACATTTCCCAAAGCTCTAGCATCCTGGAACCTCACCATCAGATTGTTTAGTGTCATATCCAGGACACTTGTTGGGGGTAGTCTTACCCCTCTGCAGAGAAGCAGTCCATGTATTCTACAGTCCAAGCCAACTGGGCAAAAGAGATTTTTGGTAGGTAAGGTTTATTTTATGAAAATAAGTCACAGTCACATGTCACTATTCATATGGTCTGTCTCTCTCATAAACCAGTTTTGGACTTGACTCTCAGAATAAGGGGTTGTTTTTTTTTTTTTTTTTACTTTTTCCATTATCTTACTATTTTATACAGATAGCCCTTTAAAATCTACAGTGTTCAAGTCATAGTTACTTCTGCTCCTGGAATAGTTTATCTATTTATCTGATATTTCAAGTTTAACCTTTTGCTTCACATTTGAGCCTGGAAATAATATCTCTGATTGGTCAATGATGTTATGCTATGGGTTTTCTATTCTTGTCTGATATAATGAGATAAATTGTTACTCAATGTCTTTATTTTTTATTATCTTTGTTGCTGTTGTACTGAAAATTTGTGGAATGAGTAATATGGCATCATGGTAGCACTACATAAACTACAGATTGTATTATATAGAAAACTGACCAATAAGAAACTTTGCACTAAGTCCCAAACAATATTGTTAAATAACAACAATGAAATTTTTAAAAGATATGGACATTTATACATTGATGTTCTCAGACTAGTGTCTTTATCTTGGTTGTTATTATCACAATGTTTTAGCTGTTGTACTCTTTGGATGGTACAACTTTTAAAAAGTTGTAACTCTCAACCAAGACGAGAATAGTATTCTGAATACATTTGTCTATAACAATTCCTCATCTTAGAAATTTAGACAAAAATATGTAAACTTGTTTATCAGTAAATCAATTATGTCTGAATAGTATATACATATAAATAGCTGCATAGGATACATAGTGTATATCATCTGATTTTAACAAAATTTTTAAAATAATACCCTGGGATTATTTTGTACTTATAAAATGCATGTTATTCAAACTGTAAAAGTACCTTTCAAACTAGTTTTAGTATGTATTTATCCAACCCCTCTGACATGGACTGGATGTGACAAAATGTCAATTTTAAGTGGAGTAAAACTGGTTTGAATTCAGAGTATTCCTTCTAGATTGGTTGCTATACCAAGGCTAGAGAACCTAGTCTGCTCTACTATTTACCTATAGCAGAGGGGGAAACAGATGGATTCCTGCCTTTCCAAAGAGTATTACTGCCGAGTGAAACAAAAACTGCCTTGTCCAGGATTTGAACTCTGGTCATCGATTCCATTTCCTATGTTAAAAATCATGACACTAAGCACACCTCTTAAAACTAGTTGAGAGTACTCCTGCTCATATGATAATTTCCCTTAATACTTTGTGCTCAGCCATGTATATCTAGACTTAATCTTTGGAAAAAGCCTTCCCTATGATAAACTCATGATGGTTCTAGTACACTTTCTAAACCCAGTGTTAACTAAACAAAACTAAGAATTCTCTTTAATAAGAATAATTAATAATTGGAGGATGTTGATTTACAGTTTCAGTTTTTGAGTACCACTTTTCTCTCTTTATTGAAGTGGATATCTGTTTGGATTTCAGTTTCAGTCTGTATCCATTGTATTTTCTTGTCAAAGACCAGAATAAATAGTAATTCAAAGATTCAATAGCTACTAAATATAGCAGATGATTGAAAACTTTCTTGCCAAGCTGTCATAATTTTTGCCTGGTTTTCAAAAAATATTCATTTTTGTATGATCTTGATGGAATATTACACCCTTTCTCTTAACTAATTATGAAGACTTTTCATCAAGTGCTGCCTTCAGTTGCTCTAATTAGGAGTAGAATTTGTTTGAATCAGTTTCCCCAGAATGAGTTTATTGTAAAGGACTTTTTAAAATCCCATCATAAATACATAATCACTTTTTCTGTTTGAAGATTAGTTTTGCTAGGGTTAGTAGTACCAAAGCCAATCATACTGCATTCAACATTGTTGTAAAGTATCTATTTTTTATTATGTCATGATTAGTTTAAAAAATCATACATGGAAATATATACTGGTTGGTTTTTTCATTACATGGAAGCCACATACCAAAATGATTAATATAAAAAATCTGGTACAAGTGATTTTTAATACTTGATTTAGATATTTTTATAATTTTGGTTATCTCTTGTCCTTTATAAAAATTGATTATTCTTAAATGATGTCTTGATTTAATTGTCATCAACCTCAACTAGCTTAATTGTGTGTAGAGCATTCTTCACCGAGAAACATCTTGCAAAATCTTTCTAAAACATTTCATTGGTTTGGTTTGGCTTCTTTGTTTGTGGTACTATTTAACCTATAGCTGGAGAGGATTGGGGATTTCATATCTTTCTCCAGGCTATTAGTCCAAAATGGAACATAATAGCATGACTGAAATTTGAACTTGTTCACTATGATGTTACAGTCCAGCACAATAGCCATTACGCCTTGGGTACTCCTTAGATAAAATACTTAAGACATTCAACCATTCACTCTACTTTCTCTATAAACTGCACAAATATTTTGTTTGATTTGCATTTTTACCTTTTTAAAATTCAAAACATATATGTACTGTGAATATTGTTTATTTACTTCCATTTTCATTTCAATTAAAAAGAATATGTCAATTCTGATTATTAAAAATATGCTCACTAATATGACACATCCTGTTAGCTGGGCTGTAGAATACACCAACCACCTCTGTAGAGGGGTAAGACCCCCTCCTTCCTATAAGATCACCCATTGTCTATGGGTGGTGACTTATAATGCTTCAAGATAGAATCCTATTAGCTGAGGAGTCCATGACCTGGCGACTAAAATGGTCATGTGACTTGCAGCACTCTATTTTGGCCTTTACTGGGTTGAACTGGTGGTCAGAGAGGCCCATTCTATTCAATCAGCTGGTCATGTCAAGCCCTAGCACCAATACGATAGTCCTAACCATATTCTTTAAACTGTTCTTGTGGCAAACAAGTACCCAACCCTATTTTAAAGGTACTAGAAGGCAATAGCTGAGAGTTGATTGTGCTGAGATAGCAGCACTTAAACCTTTTTTTAACTATGTGCAAACAAATGAATAATATTGAATAGATTTATTAGTGTTAGATAGCAATACTTGAAACTATTTAACTGTGTGCAAAAAAACCATTTAACTGAGTGCAGGCAGATGATTGATACTTAATAGAATTATTGGTATTAGCAGTACTTAAAACCATTTAAGTGTGTGCAAATTTATTTTAAAATAATGTTACCTATAAATTATTCACTTACAAATTGTGTGCATATATATATATATATATATATATATATATATATATATATATATATTTACTAATCTACTAATTTACTACCAGCATTCACGGTACCACAAAAAAACAAAAAAACCCCACCAGGAAGAGATAAAAGTATCTCGAATCACCGCCCGGGGGAAAAAGAAAAAATTATAGGTCAAAAAGAAAGAAGAGGCCAACCTTGTCCGCCCCTTGAAAAAAATCAAGGGATACGCAGTCAGTGGTCAAAAGAAAACTAAAAACCTTCCGCGAATCCTGCAATGCTACAATTACTAAACTGCTCAACACAAGTGGAGCCAATTATACGATTTAAGTTAATTTTATATATATATATATATATATATATATAAATGAACAGGATTTTGGCATTAAATAACCCACAATGCTTGATATGCCATTAAACCAAAATAACCTAACCCAACCTAACTAATATGACATCTGGCTCAATATAAAACAAAAAGTTTTTCTAAATGAAGTTGAAAAGATGTTCCCTATAATGTATAAAGTTGTTAGGATGCCATGTCAAAAATTTCCCTTTATGGATTCTCTGAGGTGGTTAGTTGGCATTGCCCATCTCCTCTCCAAGTAATATGCAATGGGTTGTGCTGAGTTACATGGGACCAGTAGCAACAAACAATCACTGAACTGACCTATATTTTGTTTTTTAGAAATTAAATTTCATGCCACTTTCAATTTTGGTAACAACTGCAAGTCTGACGGTGCCAGATTGGGTCTGTACAGAGAATCTGCAACAAGTGTGTATTTCAGGCTTCTTGCTGTATCATTTATTGATTGCAATGTGACCTTGTAGTGTAATGCAAAAACTTCTCCTTTCAGGCCTACACAACCATAAACTGCTTTCATATATCTGTACATTTCAATTGATATGCAGTCTTCCCAAACCAAAAATCTTGTCACTACTTTATATACAGGGTGTTTCAAAAAATTTGATATCATTTAGATGTACAGTATGTTTCAGAAAATATCATATCATTTTGTAACCTAATAACTTGACTATTTCTCATTCAAATGATCTCAAATTTTAAAAGTATGTATAGAAACAACTCAAAATTCTGTTTAATATTTTTTTTCTTTTCAGATATTTTCACTAGCATTTACTTCATGTTTAATGTTTAAACATCTTTCTTTTCCAGTGAATGACATGAAAAGAAAAACATAAAACATATAATTTTGAGTTGTTTCTATACATGCTCTTAAAATTTGAGATTATTTTAACTAGAATTGGTCAAGTTATTAGATTATGAATTGATATCAATTTTTCTGGAACACCCTGTATAATGTGGGTCTAGTACTCATGATTAACAAATTATTCCATAATGAACTGACACTTAGCCCATTTGAACAGGATTTTATAAGCTACAAAATACATGTTCAAACATGTTTCTACCTTCTATATTAGTGATGCCATGTAATAGGAGACCTTACTTATCAATCAATCCTTATAATTTTACAAATTTATTTTTAAAGTAATCAATAATGACCCTGTGTTTTTTTTGGTATCTTTTAGTGTACTTTCCTCAGAAACAATATTATAAATAGAAGCATTGGTCATAGAAGATTAAATTCAGAATATTATAATAAAAATCAATGTTTAATCTATTCATTTCATTTACCCTCCACTAAAATCCTAAATGCTATATATTATTTACACACATATAGGTACAATGGACTATGCAGCCATAGCAAGTGAGAAAACTGAAACTTAAAAGTAATTCAAAGAATCTAGCATTACACTCTATCTGAATCATCAGTTGCATCAGTTGCTAATTAGTTTAAAGGCAGCAACACATATAAGAGAAGTAAGGTTGATACATGTTGTGAGGCTGCTACTTTCTTTCAATTTCCATATTTAAATTTATATATATATATGTACAAAACATGTGAATGACTTCATGCATATAAATCCTGATGAGTTGGTAAAGTTCTGACCCTGTTGTATTTTATTATTCTTATTTTATATTCATGTCTGTGGAAAAGACAAGAATGTCAAAACTTTTATCTGCTTTACTTACCAGACATCTTGATTTCATGATAATGTATAAGAAGTGAGAGTGGGAAGATGCTACAAAAACACTTTCATGCATAAGCTATACATTTCCCAACAATGACAAATTTGTGCATCAGCCAATACTATATAGGCTTAAATAAACATTGAAATATTAACCAATTCTTAGTTTTTATTTATTAATTTTTTTAAATCTCTGTTGTTTATCAAACTGATTAATTGAAAACTGTAACATTGATTATTATTTTCTGGAGTTTCATGAATTAAAAAAAAATAATTCATCTTTTTCATAAAAATCTTTAAAAGATCATTCTAAAATGACCTGATTATTTTATTTTTCTGAAGATAACTTTAAAATTTTTTTTTTTAAATGAACTAATCATTTTTTGTAAAGGTAAATTACAAGCACTATTATTGTTCTAAAGTTTATAGCATATTAACTAATTTACATATACTAATTTATAAATGCGAATTTAGGAAGCTTACATAGAATATATACTAATTTACATATACTAATTTACATATGCTGATTTAGGGAGCTTACATAGAATATATACTAATTTATATATACTAATTTACATATACTGATTTAGGGAGCTTACATAGAATATATACTAATTTACATATACTAATTTACATATACTGATTTAGGGAGCTTACATAGAATATATACTAATTTACATATACTAATTTACATATACTAATTTAGGAAGTTTACATAGAATATATACTAATTTACATCTACTAATTTACATATACTGATCTAGGAAGCTTACATAGAATATATACTAATTTACATATACTAATTTACATATACTGATCTAGGAAGCTTACATAGAATATATACTAATTTACATATACTAATTTACATATACTAATTTAGGAAGCTTACATAGAATATATACTAATTTACATATACTAATTTACATATACTGATCTAGGAAGCTTACATAGAATATATACTAATTTACATATACTAATTTATATATGCTAATTTAGGAAGTTTACATAGAATATATACTAATTTACATATACTAATTTACATATACTAATTTACATATACTGATCTAGGAAGCTTACATAGAATATATACTAATCTATATATACTAATTTACATATACTGATTTAGGGAGCTTACATAGAATATATACTAATTTACATATACTAATTTACATATACTGATCTAGGAAGCTTACATAGAATATATACTAATTTACATATACTAATTTATATATGCTAATTTAGGAAGTTTACATAGAATATATACTAATTTACATATACTAATTTACATATACTGATTTAAGGAGCTTACATAGAATATATACTAATTTACATATACTGATTTAGGGAGCTTACATAGAATATATACTAATTTACATATACTAATTTACATATACTGATCTAGGAAGCTTACATAGAATATATACTAATTTACATATACTAATTTATATATGCTAATTTAGGAAGTTTACATAGAATATATACTAATTTACATATACTAATTTACATATACTGATTTAAGGAGCTTACATAGAATATATACTAATTTACATATACTGATTTAGGGAGCTTACATAGAATATATACTAATTTACATATACTAATTTACATATACTGATCTAGGAAGCTTACATAGAATATATACTAATTTACATATACTAATTTATATATGCTAATTTAGGAAGTTTACATAGAATATATACTAATTTACATATACTAATTTACATATACTGATCTAGGAAGCTTACATAGAATATATACTAATTTACATATACTAATTTACATATACTAATTTATATATACTAATTTAGGAAGTTTACATAGAATATATACTAATTTACATATACTAATTTACATATACTGATTTAGGGAGCTTACATAGAATATATACTAATTTACATATACCTATTTACATATGCTAATTTAGGCAGCATACATGGTGTAATAACTATAGTGATAGGAAATGAACCTGACAAACTGAGGCTGTATATGGCCTTGAAAAAGGCATGAACCCTTCTCTTACCTCCCAGCTATGGGTAAATAATAAATCAGACTGGGCACTTAAGACTTGATAGAGCAATTGGTTTAGAAGAAGGAACAGTTCTGAATTTAAAACCAGGAAATATGGGACGAGCAACTCCATCCCATAAAAAATCATTCATCATTATTGTAAATAGAATCTGCAACTCAAGTTCAAATACTGGATGAGGCTTTTTACATTTCACTTTCTGCTAATGCCTTTGGGAAAGGCATGAATCCATTTGTTCTTCTTCCCTAAATATGGGTAATTAGTAAGGAAGACTATATTCCCTAACATTGGTTTGGCAACCAGCCTAAGAGAAGGAAAACTGAATTCTAACCAGCTTTACTCTACTTAAGAATTGACCTTGTTTCCCACCCTGTCCATAACAAAAGGTTTAGGTAAATACATACTTGCTACCTAAATTTTAGCACCATCACAGATGGGGTGTGGCTGTGTTCCTATACTCCTTAAGAGTCCACAGAATGCAGTATATATGCCAATTAGAATATCTGCAAATAGACTATACAATTTTTCACTCTTCATCCTTCTTCTTCATTCATATAACTGTATCTACCACTTTATATTATTCAAATTAATTTCTGTTTTTTTTTTCAGGTTGATAGTAAATTGATTGATCTCTCAAAAATATTAATCAACTAATTAATTTATCATTTCTGTTGTTAGTGTCTGTGTTCTGATTATGCATTTTATGCTTTACTGTCTACTGCATTTTCTAAGGTGAATAACATGGGATCATTTGGCGGAAAATAAATTCTTCTTTGTTTGCATTATTTTTAAACAAAATTATGTTAACCCACAGTATAGTATATTCTTCTCAGTCTAAATGTACCAACAAAAAATACAGTTTCCATTGATTTGATTATTTTTTTTAAGGATACTTCAATCTAGTTGAAGAAAAATGATTACACAAGCATAAATAAAAAAAGCAACATTTTTAAGATCTTATCTTGGTTTTATGGTATACATTTCCACAACCAACAAGATAACCTAGTATGGCCCAGGTTAGAACAATATTAAATGTAAAAAAATATAATATATTGGAAAGAAAGTCCTGTCACATTTTTATTGAAATATGTTTATAACTTATATTGAATGATCACTTTCAAATTCACCTGACGTGGTATGAAATTCTTTAATGGTCATGAGAGTAAGGTAGATAAGGTAGAATTTCAATATTCTCAGCCAAAATCTTTTTTTGTGTGTATTTTGTGCAATATGTGACTTTGAATTGCCATTCAAGGATAATATACCATTACAATTAATCAGTGAAACTCAATTTTTTTGATAAAGACTGTCATACTTTCAGTTGATAACAATGTCTTTTAATTGACCTATTTCATTACAAGTCAACACTTCATGATAGATAACTGCTTTCATATCCCATTAAACACAGAGTATTACTCTTTTCAGGTTCTAAACATGGTTTTGGTACAGGTACAAGCTTTTCCTTGACTTGTACTATTGTCTCTTTTGTTAAATTATAAAGATTCCACTTTTCATCACTTTCCAGAAATAGTTCAGCAATATATCTTATCCTTAATGATGAATAGACATGAAGTCTGTCAGTAAGCCTTTTGCAATGGCCCACATGCAGAGCAACATTTTTGTTGCCAATGGTACACAGGCAGAGCAACATTTTTGTTGCCAATGGTATACAGGCAGAGCAACATTTTTGTTGCCAATGGTACAATGGCTGAGCAATATTTTTGTTGCCAATGGTACACAGGCAGAGCAACATTTTTGTTGCCAATGGTACACAGGCTGAGCAATATTTTTGTTGCCAATGGTACACAGGCTGAGCAGCATTTTTGTTGCCAATGGTACACAGGCTGAGCAATATTTTCCCCTTTTCTAAAAGTGAGTGCTTCATTGTTTTCATGCTATTGTATGATGACACACAATTACTGATCAAATATCATATTTTGTTTACTTTTTATATATGTTTAAGTCACATGTTTGAACCTACCTTCTATTTAGCAAATTTTTTGAAAACAATTTGCCTACTCTACAAGGATTAAAAAAACTGTTTAAAACCCTTAAAAAACAAAAAGAAAGAAAAAAGAATAAGGCTAATCAGTTATTCTGTCATGATTCCTCAAACCTTGTGATATGAAACATCTATCAGTATGTTACCTTAGTTGGTCTTCAACCAATTTTAGGAGTGTCTCTCATGACATCCTCCAATCCATTAGCTCACATTCAGTTTTCCATCTTCAAGTCCCTTATGGTCTCCCCATATTTCTTATTTCTTGAGGGTGGGGGAACCATCAAATAGTTATGCTATAGAAAAAAATTTTTTAAAGATAGAAAAAAGCTACTGACTACTAAATCAACTTAGTCCTACCATCTCTGTCTTTTTTCTAGCATGATCAATATTTTGTGCCTTTAAAAGTTTTTACTTACACAAAATATCTTCTCACTTGATACAGGAAATATATTTTATCTAAAAGTCATTGAATTTCTTACAGATAATGTTCAAACATAAAATAAGTTGTCAAGAATGTAGAATTACTTTAAAAATTTTTCTTCCCATTCTCTAAAAAGTTTCATAGATTGTTACAAATTATTCCACATAATGAAGACCTTTTCTTTCTTTCTTTTTTCCCCAAGACTGTGTCAATATCTCTGAGTTATCTGTTGCATCTTGTGCAATCATTCTGTCAATTTAGATATCTTACTGAATTTACCAGTTATTATTATCACTGGTCAGTATAATCCATCATTCTGTCAGACCAGTTTGTTTTTTACTGAGTTCTTTTTTATATATTTGTTTTTGTTTATTATTGTTCTTATTATGGGTTCCATGAACATTTTACATAGAGACAAGGCAATTTTACTGTTAAGGATCAAATAATACATAATACATTTATTACTGTGAAATACAAAATGTATTTAGAGACAAACATCAAATACATATGTAGTTTACTTCAATTTTAAAACCATTAATCACTTGAATATCATAAATGTTATATTGCCCAGTTGTCTCTGCAGAGGGATAAGACTCCCCTGCCCAATGAGTGTCCTAGATATGACACTAAATAATCTGATGGCGAGGTTCCAGTGATGCTGGAGCTTTGGGGAATGCGAAATACCTCTTCATTGTCATCGCTCTCAGATCTACTCTGGCTTGGAGTGGTAGCACCTGATAGGGTCCTATCTATGGGTCAAATAGAACTAAACTGTGTACCTATGCTAAACTGAATTAGTTGAGATGGGACTGTTTTGACTTTTAAACTGCATACTTTTGCTATATTGACTTGTTTGAAATAGAACTGTTTTTGTATGCTAAACTGAATTGTTTGAAATAGAACTGTTTATATGTATAAAAATGGATTTGGCATTAAATAACCTACAATGGTCGATATACCATAAAACCAAACCAAACCAAACCAAACCTAAATGTTATAATTCTTTGTAAAAGTATCCATATGAGAGTACAATAAGATCAGGCAAACTATTCTACAGACATATGAATCTGCTAAATATTTCCCAACATTAAACTACTTCTATTTACTTCAACAGTATATTCATGACCTCTTAGGCTATTCTTTTAAAAAAAGAACACATTACAGTCATCTGATTCAAAACATAATTTTCAATATTTTCATGAAATCACTGAACTTTCCTATTTTCTGATGTTAAATTTAATTCTTTTAACCAATTTTCATAACAGGTTGTTACTTTATTTCACATTTCTGAACTTTTTCAAGCAGATTATCATCTCTTTTCAAATACAGTGATCATGCCTGTATACAATACACAAGATTTAGACACACATTACCATCATTACCTTGTGTAGGAGGAATCCTGTCTGGTAGATGAGAAAACAATATTAGCTTGGTTCGGGGTGGGGGGGGGTTCCTTACCACAGGCAATACTTATTTAGTTGAGCTGAGTTTATTTCTTGGTGCCTGAGGCAACCCAAAGTAGGGAATGATTAGGAGATCAAGCATTTTTTATAATGGCCACACACTTTTGATTTGTACATGCCCCCACACACACACACACACACTATAAAATTTGACTTAGCAGAAAATCAGATAAATAACTACATAACTAACACAAAATACTATTTGGTTGGCTGGGTTTTATGGCATATCATTCTTTGTAGGTTATTCAATACCCGATCCCACTTATACAGATGTATTAAATGTATGATTTGTAAATGAGTAGTTTGTAGGTAACAGTTTAAAGAAGCCAGAGCTCATTTGCTTGCATGCAGTTTCAAGTATTGCTGTCTACCACTAATAATTTTGTTTACTATTATTTGTTTGCACACAGTTAAATGGTTTCAAGTATTACTATTTAATGTTAACAATTTTATTCAACATAACTCATTTGTCTACAAACAGTTAAATGGCTTTAAGTATTGCTTTATAACACTAACAATTCAATTTAGCATCAGTCATTTCTTTGCTTACAGTTGATTAGTTAGGCAGTTCTGCTTTACCCATAGATTGAATCCTAATGAGTACTACCAGTTCAGATCAGAGTGGACCTTGGAGTAATAGCAGTAAAGGGGTTCCCCACATTCCCCAAAGCTCCAGAATTGGAGCCTTACTATCAGATACAGTTTAGTATCATATCCAGGACACTAGTTCTATTTGACCCATAGATGGGATCCTAATAGGTACTATCTACCTGGATCAGAGCAAACCCTGGAGTAATGACAATGAAGGGGTACTCCACATTCCCTAAAGCTTCAGATACAGTTTAGTATCATATCAAGGAGAATTGTTTGGAAGGTCTTACCCCTCTATAGAGATGCAATTGGTATATTTTACAGCCTCAGCCAACTGGGTTGTATACAATACTAGGAAAGAATCCTTATCAATTGATAAATATATCCATTTTAACATTCTTTATACAGAAACTTTGCCATGATACTCAGAGAATAACAATTTTTTTTATAATTAACACACCAATATCTTTTTTTAATATTTGCTGTATTATGTTGCTGTGATTCTGCTTTTTTTTTTGCATTTTTTTATAACATGATAAACATTGCACCTGTAAAAAAGGAGCTGCACTGTTTATAATGAAGTCATGATCCCTAATCTTTATACAGTTTTAACATTCAAACACCTTCACCCTTAGTAAGAAGTTTTGATCCAGGGTTTTATGTAAATGACCTTTTGATTCAGGAAGGAGCAAATAATTTGATTGCCATGCCCCTCCTGCAAATATTGTCTACAAGCTGTTTGACAGAAACTGAGTTGAAATATTTAAATCTATATTCAGCACTTATCCTAAACTGGTTGAATTTATTATTAACATGTATGCTCCTTGTTGAGGGTTACTTCAAATGAAAAGTTGGTTCTTACATGAATATAATTCATAAAGTAAACTTATGCAGAAGAGTTATCTAGACTTGCCATTTTTGCAGCTTTTACTGATCACTTCTTTATCAAATCTATGCAGGTTTTATTAAAAAGCTTTATGGATCAAATTGCTGTGGGTAGTGTAACAGGGAAGACAATAGTTCTTCATGTAGAACCACTTGTCACTATTGAAACCTGTATTTTTCCTACAAAGAACTTAATTTTATTTTGTTGTGGTACTCTCTAGAAATATTTTTCTTATTTTTTCTTGTGTCCTAGATATGATACTAAACTGCATCTGATGATGAAGCTTCAGTTCTGGAGATCTGGGGTGTATGGAGTACCCTTTCATTGTTATTACTCCCAGATCCACTTTAACCCAGAGTGGTGGTACATGTGAAGGTCCCATCTATATGTTAGATAGATCTGTTTAAAAACTATTTGTATTCCATAGAACAGTGTTTTAAAAAGATTCCTTAAGAAATAACTACACAAAAAATTTGAATACAAACATACAATGAATGGGATTCCTTAACTTCTAGGCTTAAAATAACCCTAGACAGGTTGATATGCCATTAATATCAATCAATCATTTTCCCCCTCTCTATGCACTCTAACTGACCAAGCTTTCCTATGAAGGTTTTTGTTGATATTATACATTATCTATATTCTTCTTCATATTAATATTTTCTCCTTTGTATAGATTTTCTGTATGTACATTATTAGTTTGTTCATATTTACAACTGAATATTATAATATTCATATCTTTTAAAACCTACAGCTTAAATTTAAGATGTTTGGGAAAAATATTTTGTTGAATAAAAATCACAAAATACAAATTCCTCATTATTATCTCTGCTCAGTTCTTACAGAACTTTTATTGTTTCATTATATGTGTGCAAAAGTTGTCAACTCTCTTTTTTTGGAAAACAGAAACTGAAGACACAGTTGAAAACATTTTTTTTCATTGCAATCTTTTGTATATACCTAATACTTCTTCTAAACTGATGAATACATAAAATCATGCAATACTTTAAAATACATGATGTGCACCTGGTTGCAGTACTTTTATGATTCTCTAGCTATATACAGATTAAGGCAAAAGTTATAGGAAAGTCAATTACAACAGCAAGTTAATATCTACTTATATGTAAAGTACAGTGTGACTTTATATATAGATCACACAACCTGGTCTCACTACATAGCAATAAGAAATTCCATTATTATGATTTGGTTTGGTTTCTTTGTTTTAATAGTATATCAACCTTTATGGGTTATTTAATACCATCCTTGTTGAAGAATAGTTGTATTACTATTTAATCCATAGCTGGATGGGGGGATAAGAGGGTTCAGATTTTCCCCAATGGTATTGCCCAAAAGTGAAGATGATAGTGTGATTAGAGTTTGAACTCACTTACTATGATGTTGCAGTCCAGCATGTTAGCCACTACACCATGCACCCCCCCATTCTTGTTATAGTAACAGAAGGTATAGTGTTATCCTCTTTTCTTGTATTTTAGAAATAGAATTTTATGTTATATTCAATTTCATTAGTAAAATATTATAAATATTCAAGAGGGAATTTGTCAATTTTAGGAGGTACAATATTTTTTTTATATGAGTAGTGTTCACATGGAATATTTTGTTGAAGGAACTTTTATCGGATGATTAACTCTGTAAATAAATAAACATGTAAGAGACAAGACTGGACCCTATGATCAAGTTACTAATTATTTGTTGTTTGCCAATTTGTATAAAACAATTATTATGGTGGTAACCATTATAAAAAAATGTAATAGACTTTGCTACATATTTACTGGTCAATATTAATCATATGGTTATTTTAAACAAACACCAAAAAAAAAACCTACCCACAACTTGTTGACCATATTTCATATAACCAGTATATTTATTGAACATATGTAAAACACATGAATCACTATTGTTGTTGGGTTAAGATAAGAATGTTACTGTCAAATACAAATGTCCATGTGAATATGTATGAAAAATTGGTTTTTATTACTTACTGAAGTGAAAGTGTTCAAGTCCTAACTGAGTGGAGCATTGGAAGAAAATAGTACTGGGTTATTAAAATAAAAAAAAAGCCAGCAGTCAAAAGAAAGACAAGATGACAGAGTTCACCTTCTTTTCTGTAAAAGATATGTTTGATCTAGCTTTCCAAGACCAGTCTTGCAGAAGTCACTCTTAAGAGTGTCACCCATCAAAGGCAGTAGTGGGAGTGGGGCATTGTTTGAACCCCAGTTTCTATCTATCTATCGATTTATCTATATATATCACTGATTTCATGATTCCATCTTTTTTTCTTTTTTTGTGGCTGGAGTTCAAGGAGTTATTCACTGTGAATAGAGAGCCAAGAATTAACAAATGGTTTGAGAAGACTCCTGTTCCTAGCATAATGAAATGACTACGATAGGATGTCCATTTCTTCCTGCATTCCATAGCCTCAGAGACTGAACAGAGAGAATAAAACAATGAATGGTTCTAATGTTGAAACAAGTTGTGTTTTTTACTCCCCACCCAACAATTATCCTCACTGACATACTAGCCACAGCTGAATTCATTTCATGAATCATTATTTTTATATATTATATTTTATATATTATACGTGGACTCGAACACATAGATGTGCCAATGTTGGCTGACCTGCAAGGATTTATATACATCAACTCTGTGCAGACACAGAAAGCAATTTAAAAGACTTGCCCTGAGCGATGAATAATAGGGATGGATTATGAGAGAGAGAGTTAAGGAATTCTGTGTTATCAGCATTACTTGATGGTGATGATGATGATGATACATTTTTTTTGTAGTAATTTAAGCTATTTTATATATCATTAGTTACCAGCCCATTAGCCTAGTAGGTAGAGTGTTTGCCAATGGCACAGGAGACCGGGGTTCAATCCCAGGTCAAGTCATACCAAAGACCCAAAAAATGGTACTTGATGCCTCCTTACTTAGCACTCAACATTAAAAGGTAGAGATCAAGGGTAAAGTGGAGCAATCTAGGGAAAGGAGTAACGTCCTCCCCTTCACCTCAGTGTAGTAGCTAATGAAAAGGGAGCCTTTGGGTCACCCTCGACTATGGTCACCAACTTTACTTATATATCATTAACTTCTGATGTTAAAATAGATGACTTTATACCTTTGAAACTGCAGTTTTCATACCATGACTCTGGCACAAGCAAACCATAGGTCCAATTGTTACATGACAGAGGCATAAAAGAGATTTGGCATCTCACATTTGTGCTTTTTATGTCTCCATTTTCGAATATCAACAAGCTTCTTTGAAGACTAGTTTTTCTTTTTGGCACCCACTCTTGTCAAAGGACAAATAACAGATATTTTATAAGTACTTTTTAAGTTAGATTTGTTTATATTCAAAACTGACTAAAATATGACTAAAATAATAAAAAAAACAAAATAATGAAACAAATAGACCCTTTCGATCGGTCTTTTTCAATAGATACACTGGTAGAAATTTCAATAGAATTTCAATAGAAATGGGAAGGAAATTCTCAAAAGTCATGGAGAGAAGGGAGGAAAAAAAAAACAAAAAAACCTATTACTTTTCAGATTCCCTGAATAGTTTCAACGGGTAGGTGAGTTTTCTCTGCTTGCATAGGCTAGGACACAGCTCAGTTATTGCTAATGCTTCCAATATTGCTAGATGTTTTCTACTCCTTGCCTTGTGCAGAGCAGAGAAACACTCATCCAAATAACCAATCCAGCATAAATAGTGATCGCACAAATGCTTGTAAATTGCAGAATTGTGAGTGCAATTGTTAATGTTTTGGACTACTTTTCATAATTTTAGTGAAATTTCTACCAGAGTATCTATTGAAAAGGGCTGGTCAAAAGGACACTTTAGTTTTGTTATTTTTCTTATTCTTATTTTAGCCATATTTTAGTCAGTTCTTAATAAAGTATGATCCCCCTTGTTAAAGTAATTATTAATATTTGCTGTACAATATATATATATATATATGAAAATAATTTCTACATGGCTAAGAGTGAGTCTACCTAGGTTTCACCAAACAGCTCTTCAGGATTGCTCTGGTGAAATGGGTTAGGATAAAATACATTTTATTGGTTAAAAAGACCCCTCACCTATATAAAAATTAGCATATTAAAAAAAAACTTAATTTGAGAAACTGACAAAAAAATTTTTTTCCCCTTTTTTCTTCTTTACATAAAACAATTTTTATCAAAGGAGAAAAAAAAAGAAAAAAAGGGGAAAATTTTTTAAATTAAAAAAAAAAAATTTTGTTAGTTTCATAGCAATGTTGGAATTATTTTCAGAATATTAGCTCTATCTTATGTATTGAGCACTTTATTACATTTTAGGTAATTCTGTTGGTGTTTTGCATGCTACTTGATTATTTTCAAGTAGCACGTGTGTTTTTGATCTTTTCTTTTTTTACTGAATTTTTTTTTTTCCGAATATCAGTTTGTAGAATTTGCAAATTGGACAATCTGGAATTTACTCACACTAAGAGAATTATAGATTAGATAGAAAAATTTATATATATATATATATATATATATATATATATATATATATATATATATATATTTGTTCAAAACGCCATACAGCATCCTTGTGTAGTTCCTATCAAGCTTTTTCTCCAAGCATTCTGTAAGAGCCCAAGTAGTGCAACAATACAGTAGTACTGACACAGCTACAGCTTTGAAGAATTCCCATTTTATTTTTTCTTAGATTTTAAGCAGCATTCTACAAAACGGCAATTGTACAGCCACTTACCTCCCAACTTGCAAGATAATCTCATAAGCAACATTTACATATGGACTCCTGTACATGAATACATCAGTGACAGACCAGCAAAAGTTTACACTTATTAGCTCTGTGTAAACACAGGCTAAAGCACATACCTTGTGCAATGGCTGATAGGAACGGATGGTGAGAGAGAATCAAAGGAATCCATGCTGTTGGAATGACTTGCTGATAATGAGTGACATATATATATATATATATATATATGTATATATTTCACACTTTTTATTATACATACATATATATATATATATATATATATATATATATATATATATATATATATATATGTATATATGTGTGTGTGTGTGTGTGTATATGTACATGTGAGCAACAGCACATTCACAGACATACTAACATTCAATAACACACAAACTCAGGCATAAATACACACAAATAACCCCCACTTTTCAAACAAAAAATTAACTATATTAATCGTTTTTTTTTAAATCTTTGCTCTGTTTGACAATTGCAAAATGCATAAAATGCTGGGTCACAGACACTATCATGTAGTGTGTGTGTGTGTGTGTGTGTGTGTGTGTGTGTGTGTGTGTGTGTGTGTGTGTGTGTGTGTGTGTGTGTGTGTGCGCGTGCATGCGTGTGTGTGTTTTAAAATTAGTTTAATTTATAATCAGGACTAGGCAAAATCTGATGTTATCATTTGTTAATTTTACCTTAAGTTTGATTTTCAGAAAGTATTGAACATCAATAGAAAATGCAGTCACATAAAGTTTGTTTTATGCAGTTGCTAAATTATTTACATCTTGCTGTCATCTTTTTATGGCATGGACAAAATATATTATTATAAAAAAGCAAAAATAGTGTTTTGTACAGTGTAATATTATTGACTACCTTACTTCTTTTGTTCCACCCAGCATAATATTGTGCCTGGAATTATAATTTTTTTACTTCACTTTTGCTAGGCATACACACAGGGATGAGAGTAATCTTTATTTCTTTAGGTTTCAGCTTATTTATTGATATGTAATTCAAACAGGTAATTTTCAAACCAATGTATTTTCCTCCTAGTCACTGTTTAGCTTAAAATTAGGAAGTCAGTTTGATAAAGTTGGCCTAGACAGTTTATCATGTTTGTTTTTTTTCAGAAAATATATCTCTTTTCTTCAGAGATCACCCATTCATCATGAATCTGATAATTAGGAATTACATAGACATGAAAACTAAAATGTTTTATTTTGTAATTTTGAAGCATGAAAAAATGTGTGTATATATATATATATATATATATATATATATATATATATATATATACTGATTTACTAGTGTTCTTATCTTGTTTGTTTTAATAGGTATACTGTTTCTGTTGTTGTATCACCAGACTTTTTCAGGTATCTATTATAGTTTGTTATACTCTTTGGACCCCTTCACATGGATGAGAAAAGGCAGCACGACCAGCTAGAACCTTTATACAACAGCTCTGTGGTGATTCAGGATGTAGCCTTGAAGACTTACTGGGAGCAATCGACAATAGAGATGGGTGGCGGGAGAGGGTCAGGGAGATCCGTGCTAGCGGCGCAACATGATGATGATTATAGTTTGTAGCCTTTACTGAATTCTGAACCAAAACCTTTCAGTTCTGATGGTAAAGCTTAAAGTATGTTAATTATATCCTTTATAGAGGGGTTAGACTCTCTTTAAAAAAAAAAATGGGTGTCCTGGATATGACACTAAACTGCATCTGGTTGTGAAGTTTCAGTTCTTGAGTTCTGGAGAGTGTTGCCAATACTCCCTGATTCACTCTAACCCCAACTGATAGTATCTATTAGGGTCCCATCTACTTGAAAATTGTTTGAAAATTAGTTGTATTGGATAGGAATACTTGAAACCATATAACTGTGAACAAACAAATTATTATTATCAAATTGGAATAGTGATTTTAAATCATCTAATTGTATATAAGTAAAGTAAGTAAAGTTGGCGGCCTTAGTTGCGGGTGACCTGAAGGCTCCCTTTTCAATAGCTACTACACCAAGGTGTAGGGGATGGTGCTACTCTATTCCTTGGATTGCTTCACTTTACCCTTGATCCTTACCTTATAATGCTGAGTGTTAAGTAAGGCGGCATCAAGTACCATTTTTTGAGTCTTTGGTATGACTCGACCTAGGATTTAACCCTGGTATCCCAGAGCATTGGCGAACACTCTACTCAAACTATCAGTATTAGATAGGAATACTTAAACCATATAACTGTGTGCAAATCATTTGTATCAAATTTCAGTATTGGATAACTCATATACTAAACCAAAACATTTATTCAATCTAAAGAGGTAAATTATTCTTATTCCATTGTTTGTTCTTTGAGGATATTGCATATAAATTAATTCTTTGTCATAAATTTTGCCAACTTGTAACATACATACATACACAAACAGAATTACATATAATATTTACCCCAAACTCAGCTTATAAAACAAGCATGTTGTGTTCTCAAAATATGCAGTGATTATCCTCATTTTTGCAGTAATAAAATGACGCTATCTAAAACCACGTCCCAAGAACAGAATAAAATGAAAGGCTTTTATATGTTTGAGCGATCAGTTTTTCTTATTTCAAATCCTGCCATAATACTAACAATGATTGCACCACATGATGACATCTCAATAAGAGAAGTTATTTCATTATTACCATATAGAAAAGTTTAACTATGGAGTGAAATTCCGAGATGAACCATTATCATTATTCTGTAAATTGTTTGGACTGACATTCTCATTCTTTTGGATTTTATGTTGTTTAAGTTAATGCATTCCTCAGTTTTCCTCAATCATATTTTCTTGAATTGATACATGCATTTCTATTCTCAGGAGTTTGAGATCTGAGTGTTGGTCATCACAGGTGGTGTCAATAGTTTTTCTTTGTGACTGAAAAAATCCAGATATGTTTATGTTGTGATATTTAGGGGTCAAAATGAAGACACACAGACAAAAGAAGTAGGTCGAGACAAATATATTACAATAACAGAACAAATGTACAGAGTACAGGTGTTATACAACAGTTAGGAATGTCCTTCCAGTACTGTCGGGCAACTTGGAGGTTATCTCCCTGAGTGTCAAGTAGAGTTGGTATATATTGAGAAGAATTGTCCATTATCATGTAGGGAGGTACCATAACAGTATACCAAGTAAATCACCAGATATACTAATCTTTTACAGTACACTTGTGAGACTATGAAAAGACCATCTTACTACAATTCACCAAACGTTTTTTTTTTATCCATATCACTGTCATCATATAACTCAAGGTATAATACTGAATTATGTTATAATGAGGACTTAAATTTATGAAAATCTTTATGACAATATGATGGCCATTGATCATCCAACAAATGTGAACATAAAATAAATTTTTAAGTCATGATTTTCTACTGACTGGAATTCTGCAAAAAATGATGATGACTTTGGTTTATAGTTTGGAAATTTTCTAGATTTTTACTCTATATGGTTAAACAAAAATAAAGATTAAGTTTAGTTAACCTGAAAGTCATAAAGTAAGGATCAATGTTAACATTATACTTACCATATTTATTTGTGCATAAGACTGATTTTTCACCTCAAAAGTTAGGATATGTACTATGAACTATATAATTAACTTTTTTTCTGGCTATGTACATCATCATATGGATGGAATGACCAAAACAAGTTATATTTATAGTCTAAACTATAAATGTGTTTTATACCATTACAGAAGAATATTAACTGAAATGTGTGTTTGTTTATAATTTTGTTTCTCCTAATGGGAGTTATTTTTGCCACAAGCTTGTTGCATTTGTGTGTGAACATGTCCATGCATTTATTCTAAATAGTGAGAGTATTTTGTAACTTGGTTTGTTTGTGTTTTATGGCATATCAACCTTTGTAGGTTATTTAATGCCAAATCCATTTTTATAGAAATAAACAGTTCTATTTCAAACAATTCAGTTTAGCATAAGTACGCAATTTAGTTCTATTTGACCAATAGATAGGACTCTATCAGGTGCTACCATTCCGGGCCAGAGTAGAGCTGGGAGCAATGGCAATGAAGGGATGTTCTGCATTCCCCAAAGCAGCAGCATTACTGGAACCTCACCATCAGGTTGTTTAGTGTCATATTCAGGACACTCATTGGGTGGGTTGGGGTTGTTTACCCCTCTGCAGAGATGCAATCAGTGTATTCTACAGCCCCAGCCGACTGGGCAAGATTATTTTGTGTTTTAAGGCATAATATAAACTACATGAATTCTTATTTTTACTCAGTACAAATCAATAAAAAGTTGAACAAATGCTGATTTTAGGTTAAATTTAACAGATACAAATTCTAAAAAGTCAGAGCATATTATAGACGCGAAATTTTTCCCCAGAATTTTGTTGCTTAAAGTGTTATACATGAGTGTGTATTATTCACAAATAATCATGGTACATTGTAAATCAAACCCTTGGGTAAAAAGTTTAAAACTTTGGGAATTTTCAAAAACTAATTTGCTAAAAACATACTCTGGACTCACATTAGTTATTGCAGAAAATTTGGTGGCCATTGCTCTTGTGGTCATTACAATGAAAGACAGGTGGACAAAGAAGACATTTGATGTATTATATTACAATAATTATGATAACTGTAAAAAATGCTAAACTGTCACAGTTTAATCATATTAAAAGATAAGTATTATAATTTTCTGTGTAAACTCTTATCAGCTATGAAAGTAGACATGAATGGCATTAAATTTTCCCTCTCTTGGTTGCTTTCTCTCTCCTTTCCTACATTTTTCTCCTTCTATCTGATATATAGTTTGTCTATTTGCTCTGTACTGTTTGCTTATACTAAAGGTTCTGCATAAAGTAGACATTAAGTTCAATCCAGAATGTTTTGTTGGCCTGTCAGGTATTTCCTCATACTTAACTAGGATTTCCAACAAAGATGTGATTTTTTGTCTATCATTCATTTCAAATTGCCAACCGTTTCTCATTATGTTTCATCAAACAACCCTAAAATAATGATAATATTACTGAAACCAAAGGATGATATATCTCTTTGAATGAATTGAGGACTGTTATCTGGTAAGGCGAAAATGTAAATAAACAAAAGCCTCTACATGATGCCTTATAATTCCCAAGCTGATGTGGTTCACTTGCTAGCTGAGCAGTATGATACTAAGTTTAACGTAAAGTTGGGCGGGTTTCGATCACAGCTTCAAGCGTCCTACATGTCTAGCCACACCGAAGAGTTGTGATACAATGAAACAGTCTGTCTATGGATGACATATATATATATATATATATATATATATATATATATATATATTGTCATCCAGAAGGGAATTTCAGCTAGTAAATATATATATACATATATATATATATATATATATATATATATATATATATATATATATTCACTAGCTGAAATTCCCATCTTTACCAGGTAAAATGTCAAAACTTAGATCAAAAACATGCCTAGACTAACAAATGTTTAAAACATCTCTTATTTTTCTAAATAGTCTATTCTACAATTTTGTTGTCAATTAACATTTACACTAATCAATTAGAAATAGTAATTGTTACTATAAAAGTACAAGAGGTTTCATATTTTTTACATTATTTTGTAATGTTCTAGGAAAAATTTCGGTTTTCAGAGAGAAATATTTTTCAAGTCAGTAGCCAGAGATTTATCAGTTTAAACATTTTTGGTTTTTGTTTGGATTGTTAGTCCTAAACAATAATTCTGTATGATTATTTTACATCCTTTCATGACTGATAACACTAATATGGATGTGTGCTTCAAGTTTACCAACAGGGACATATTTTGCTCTCTCACTCATAGTCCTGTTCATGGGGCTTAGGATATGCTGACTGCATCCCTTGCAGAAGAGTAAGACCGCCCTAAAAAATGTGGGGGTCCTGGGTATGACAGTAAACTTTTGGAGCTCTGGGGAGAGTGAAGTACTCATTTATTACCATTACTCTTAGGTCCTCTCTGACCAAAAGTAGTTGTACCTGTTGGGGTCCCATCTATGGGTTAAATACATTTTTTTTTAAATTACTAGTATTTGAAAGGAATACTTGAAACCATACAACTCTTTGCAAATCATTTGTATTAGATAGGAGTACTTGATGTTATATAACTGTGTGCAAACAAATAATCATAGACAAATAAAAAAAAGTGCAATGAAAAATATAATTATTATTACAATCAAACATTTACAAATGAGTTGTCTAAATTTCTGAGACGAAGCTTGATGATTTTTATCATTAAGGGTTTTCGGACTATTGTCTTCATCTTTATTGTTATTTCCACAACGGTTTGGCCGATATGTCCTCCAGCCTTCTTCAGGTGTTTGTTGAACTCGGGAACCTTCACGGAACTTCGAACTATGTTCTTTATTGAATCCACGGGGGTCGCCTGTTCTGATTCCGTTAGCCATTCCTGTATTGTTGCTCGCCTGTAGTCAGGATTGAACCTGATGATTGTCTCCTTAGAAGCTTAGGGAACCAACGCCTATAACCGTTACGCCATGTGTCCTACTGGACAATTCAGAGTAAATTTTTGGGACTTATAAACTTAATGTTCTTACTTGACTAGAATTACTACTATTATGTATGATTTTTTTTGTAAATCTGAATATGAGCACAGGTAAAAAAAAAAAAAACATACATAATAGTAGTAATAATAAAAATTTACAAATGAATCAAATTTTTCCAATTAACCCTTAAGAAGACCAAGCCAAATAAAAACATTAATAAATTTTTTTAACATTTGAATTTTTAAATATGTTTTTCCCAATTAAATGTGTGATCCCTAGGAACTAACTAGGAATAGTAACTTGAAACTATATATTTATGTTTTATTTGTGTTAGATAGGAATACTTGAAACCACATATGTACAAATTATTTGTATCAAATTTTGGCATTAAATAATACTTAAGAGGTTGATATGCAATTAAACAAATAAACTAAACCTCATTCATTCTGAATCAGCTCGAAACTTTGATCTCATTACTTGAAATTCATTGTACATATACAACACCTTAATTGAGCTTTGTAGAAACAGATTCTTTTTCAGTCTAATAAAAAACCATATGCCAGAGTCTCATAGAAGGCAAATGAAATCTTTCAAATTGAACTTTCAAAACTACAAAGAAAAAAAAGTATGAAATGTAGATGAGTTCCTGCTCTTAATGGAGATAATCCTGGATACCCAACCTATTGTAAGAGTGGATAAAGAATAGAGATGCCAATGATGTATAGTCTGCATTCACACTCATTATAATTTCTCAAGGAAGATAATCATAGATTAATTCCCTTTACTGATTTATTTATTTGCATTAATTATAATAAAATTCTGTAAATAGGATATGATTCAATATTGAGCCTAATGGTTGCTGAAGGCTTTTAAGTCGGTTAAAGTAAAGATTAAAAAAGTAATAATATGGCATTCAGAATTTTTGTCCTTTTATAAATTATGATTCATTTTAGATTAAGAATTATAAACTCTTAATAATCATGCTAACTAATGTTTTTATGTTTACTACTAAAAAAATTATATCCATAAATACTGTTAAACATGCACAAACATGATAGCATAACCAGAAAAAAAAACAGTTAAAAGTATAAACTTTCACAATTGTATAAGGCCTACTTTCTTGAGAGCCATAAATATCACAAGTAAAATATGTATAAAAGCAATATTGATTGATTCTCCCAGGCTGAGCTGCGCATAACTGCATCCATTTAAAACACAGGAAGCTTATAGCCATGGAAAATTCCTAACAGGCTAAGGGCTGAACACTGGACTTTAGCAACAAGTTGAACATTTTCAAGTACGAATCATTCCTTGCTGATAACTCTTAAGTCATTTTATTTTCCTACTCTAGGACCATCCATTATTTTTAAAGATCCAGAACAAAATCTCTCAACTTGTTTATTGTACATTTTATATGATAAGTAAGAAAATAATTTTTTAATGCTGTTACAGATACTGCAATTAAATATAAACTATATTAGTTTCAAAGGTTGTAATTGTCTTATGAAATCAATCCTAAACATCTTGAGACTAATGCACATCTCTTTTCTTTCCACTGCAAACAAACAATCAAAACATAAAATTTCCAAGATATTTACTATAAATTAGCATAACTATAATTTTGTTAGCTTCTTTGTAGCTTTATTTCATACAAAATCTTGAATAGTAATCATAAACTGCAAAATAATAGATACACTCTATAATATTACAAATAAATATAATAAAATATTCTATAGTATGTAGTCCATTTTTTTAAAACTATGTTTTTTAAAAATATTAATAATTTCTTAATTAGATGTAAAAGGATATGATGGCTGATTAAATAAGAAAATATTTGGTTGCTGATCATTTAACAAGAAAATATCCGGTGTGTTTAAGAAAAGTTCCAAGTACCCTATTAAAAAAAAGAAAACTTAATAGAAATACTTATTCTCTAATCTGGTTTGGTTGTGAGAGCATAACTCATGTATCATATCTTGTGCAAGAATAGTTTGGTGAAGCCAATCTTTCTTCAGGTCTCTTTTGGATTTAGAGCTTTTCTTCTTCCAGATTAGTTGCCATGCCAAGGTTAAAAAACTGTCTGCCCTACTATTTACCCATACCTGGATGGAGAATTATTGTTTTCTTACCTTTCCCTGAGGTATTAATGATATTTGAAATGCAAACAGCCTCATTCAGGGTTTTGAACTCAGGTAGCTAGGTCTATTTCCAATGATGATGTATTTAGTCTCTCCTCAAGAGACTAAATACATAGTTAAAATATGGTTTTCAATGTTAACATTCATTTATTCTGTAAGAGAGAAAAAGAAAAATGGTAGCAGACAAGATATAACGCTGTAAGATGTTCCTTTTGGGTGAGTTGGACCAAACAGCAACAGAAACAAAAAAATAAAAGATGAAGCCTATGGAAATAGTTCATTTGGAAGCCTATGTGTCATGTATGGTTAGCAAAATTCAAGAAAGGTAAATTCAACTTAGGAGACAGACTATGCAGTGATAAAACACAAGAATTTACAGTTTAGATGATGACCACATTCAATCAATGTTGGAGTTGACTGGAAGATTTAGTATCAGTCACTAAGTAACATGTTTGCAAAGTATGCAAGATTCAAAAAGTAGGAAAATGAGTTCTACATGAACTTTCATAGCAAAGCACTGGACAATCTGAAAGATATCCATCCTGTCAGTAGTGCTTAGAATACACTGACTGTATGCTGCAGAAGAGTGTCCTGGGTAGGACACTAAACTGTATCTGGTGGTGAGGCTCCTGTTCTACAGATTTGGGGAATATGGAGTACCAGTTATTTCCATTAATCCCAAATTCACTCTGGCTTAAAGTGGTAGTACCTGTTAGGGTCCAATTTATGAGTTAAATTTATCTGTATGAAAATTATTTATATATCGATGAGACTGTGTAAAAAAACAAACTCTTCAGCAACAACTACACAAAAATGTAAATATGAACATGCAGTGAATGTGATTCCCTAACCTCCAGGTATAAAATAACTCTAGGTGGGTTGACATAGCATATAAATCAATTAATCAATCAATCAATCTGAAAGATATGAAAAACATTCTTTTTCATGG